>JAOCZQ020484279.1:0-10600 GCA_025434785.2 Epizoanthus fatuus | reverse complement strand
AATGAGACAGAGATGCAACTACTCTTCGCACAAATCTTATGCTAAATATGGTGGACGTGGTATCAAGGTCTGCGAACAGTGGAGTGATTATTCAAATTTTATTAAAGATATGGGAAGGTGTCCGCCAGCGTATTCAATAGACCGAATCGACCCAAACGGAGATTACACGCCAGAAAATTGCAGATGGGCAGATAAAAAGACACAGGCCGTAAACAGGAGTATAACAATAAAACTTACTTTTGAAGGAATTACCGATTATCTTCCGAATTGGGCGGATAAGTATGGAGTTAGCAGATCAGCCCTTTACCAAAGATATAGAAAATATGGTGATTGCGGTGATTATAACCTAATGCTCAGGGAGCAATACCGTGCGAAACGCTGAAACCAACATCATGAATGCAATCATGCTGCGCTTGTCGCAGCTTGGCTGCATGATTATGCGCAATAACACTGGCAAATTCCGAAGCTTGAATGACCCCAACCGCATCGTGTCGGTCGGCATGGTCGGCAGTGCTGATATTATCGGCGTGCAGCCCGTCACCATCACCGCCGACATGGTGGGGCAAACCATCGGACAGGCCATTGCCATCGAAGTAAAAACCGAAAAAGGCCGCCAGTCAGACGCGCAGAAAAAATGGCAGACCGCTTGGGAAAAACACGGTGGCTTATATGTTTTGGCTAGATCGCCAGACGATGTATACAAGCAAAATTGATTAGAGTGGCGGCAAAGCCTGCTTAAAACTTGCTTTGCAGCAATTCGACAAGTCCGAAATCATCGGCCTGTTTTGTGATACCAAGTTTGACCACCCCCACAACAGCAGCGACAAAGGCGAGCAGGACAAAAAGCCATGTCCATGCGCGTTTTAAGTTGCGCTCAGCTTTGTCGGCGCGATTGTCAGCCGCTTTAGGCGGTCAATTTCATCCAAGCATTGCCCGATGCTTTCGGCTTGTGTTTTGTTTTTCTCACGCTCGGCCTGCAATTCATCAAGCCGTGCAGCTAACGCCTTTTGCAGTTCGGCTTTTTCACGGCTGTGGGCGGATTCGATCTGGTCGTCAACAGTCGTGCAGCTTGGGTGCAATCCGTCAACTTTGTTTACAGGTGCTTGCACGTTGGCAAAATTAAACGCAACGGTTTCGCTGTGTTTCATGGTAAGCTCCTGATGTGTGTCCTTCGGCGTTGACTTGGTAATCGCGCCGCTTTTGCCCGCTTCATCGCGGGTTTTTTGTTGATGAAGCTCCAGGATTGCTTGGCCTGCGCTGTGTGATGGCTCGGCGACTATGCCTTGCGAAAGTTTTTCAACAGAGCTTTTTGTGTACGCAATCCCACTACTTTGCAGATGATCTACGATTTGGCGTTGATTCACGCCGTGTCGGCGCAGGTCGATCAATACTTGTTTCCAATCAGTTTTCATATCCGCTCCCGTGTTTCGGTTTTTGTAAAATAGCATTTTTTTGCTGCATTGCAACAGTTTTATGTTGACATCGTAGCAATAAAGCGTGATTATCAACTCACCAAGTCAACGGAACACCGAAATGAAAGCACCATCCTACCCACATATGACCGTCGATCTAAAGTCGGTCGACATGGACGGCGACAACGCATCGTTCAATCTTGTCAACGGCACTGAGTTTATCAGCCTGAATATCCGTCTTGAATTTGCGCCTTCGCAATGCACCGCCACCGTACACGGCCTTGCGCCATACGATGATCGTGACTACACGGTTTTTTATGCCGAACCGCATATTATCGGCAACGCCTCGGCGGTCAACTGGTCAGATGATGTGTGGTGTGTGCGGGACATGCCAATCGAATTGACGCCTGCGCAGGCAGCTGCGCTGAATGAGCATCTTGATAATTTGGCACAAGACAAAGCAAAGGAGTGTGCAGAATGAACCTAAACGACCACCACCAAAACGGCCTATTCAACCCGTTTGACTCACTGCCGATCATGGTCAGCGTGTTTATCGCGCTGATGACTGTGTTGGTTTTGCATTACCACCAGTTTTTTGGATAACCCACCGCCCCCATGTGGGGCAACTGAGGATGATGTTTTGATGGTCATTTGACGGTCATTTGACGGTCATTTGATGGCTATTTGATTTCGAGAGGCGTTTTGTCAAATAAAAAACCGCAGCGTGCTAGGCAGTGGCTGCGGTCGTATTAGATGCAGTCTAGCACACTACCGACACACTGGCACGCAAACCTGCACAGTAATCGGAACTGTTACGCTGACATAGTGAGATGCGCACCCTGTCAGTAGAAGGCAGAGCATAATGCTATGCACGCATCATCTCCTTTATTGCAGCAAGTCGTTTGCAACGGTCGTCAAAACCGTTTAATCCGCCGTTGATCTTGCGCGTGATTGTCTTGATGTCGTCAGCATCGGCAAGCGTGTTGAGGTCTTTGTCCGCCCAGTATTTGCAACCAATCAACAGGCCAATCGAGGGTGTTGATGCAATGTGTGGGTGTCGCTCCAAGTCGATGCCCAATGCTTGGCCATAAGTGCGGTAGTTTGCGCGACCGGTGATCTGGATAGGCCCTCGACCTTTGTACATTACCCCATCGCCTTTTTGGGTGTTACCGAGGTCTGCACGGCCTTCGTATGCTGCACCACTGGCGATCTCCTCCATGTATTTAAACCCGCCCGACTCATGCGCCACCTGTGCAATAAAGTGAGCCAAGCGTTGCGGTGTGGCCAAAATGCCGTATGTGCGCAGATGTACAGCAGCAGCAAGCCCCAGCTCATCGGCAACGGCCTGATGTGCGCACAAGCGTTTGAACAGGGCTGATAGCGTTACACGACCAATTGCACCGTCAGGCTTTACGCCTAGACTGCGCTGTAATGCAATAAATGAGAGGTTCACGGTTTGGTCTCCGACGGGATCGATGCAATCTTGTCGAGCATCAAAACGAAAACAGAAACACCTACACAAATCATAGCCAAATGATGCTGACCAATCATGCCAAACAAGCTGGCCACGATCACCAGCAACACCGCCCCATTGTTTGGTCGGCGGCGCGTATTGATTAAACGGTCTGGCATAAATAGCGCGGCAACACACAACAAAAAGCAGATTGCCCACAGATAACGATAACAAGGCTGCAAAATCATGATTTGCCCCCAAGCTTACGGGCAATGCCCTCGATGGCACCGGTGACGATGCCAATAGTGATAGTGTGCACTGCCTCAGCAGCAGCAGGAGCGGCAAAGCTCACACCTGCCACCCATAACATCGTCATTTCGTCGATTGCGCCTTTGCTCAAAGCGTAGACAAATGCGGACAAGCCGCCACTAACCGACAATAAAGCCTTAAACCACAGCGACTTAACGCGGCTGCTTTCGGGTAGCGGGTACAAAATCCCCGCCGTTACGCCAAGCGTAAGCCCGACACCACAGCCAATCAGCAGCAAATCAGTTTTGTGAGTTGCTGCTAGAATCGCCGATATGCTTTTGTCTGCACTCATTGCCCGCTCCTGTGCTTATGTTTAGACAGCCCTCAGTGTGACACGGGGAATCATTGACGCTGTCAGCGGAATAAATGCCCCGCCAACACTCGCGTCCGCAGGTAATGATGTTTGGCTTAGTCTGGCAAGCATTGTAGTGCCGTTGGCTGTTGGATTATCCGCCCCATCTTGAAAAATCGGCTGGAATGCAGTAATGGTGACCGATGCACCCGTATTTAGACACGCATCCCAAACCACTTGCCCTTTTGTCAAAGCAAGCGTTACAGCGGTTGATTTAACGCCTGTTGTAGCGCTACTTGACGAACCCGACGCTAATAGCGTCGAAGGCAAGCCATTTGCATCAGACGCATATACGCCATAAAAGACACTGCTGCCTGCTGCTGCTACCACCACGTTGACTGACAACTCGTTAAAAGTTACGTCGTCTAGTATCTTGCGCTTGTTGAGAAGCAGAAAACCTACCACGCCAGGGAGCACTGCGGTTGTCGTGTAGTACGGATAAGCAGCATCATAATAATATCCGGTCTTGTACCACGCAGTATCAAAAAACGGTGGCAATAGAGCGGCGTTATCGGTCGCCTGTAGCTGCAACTCAGCAATCTGCGCTTTGATGTCGGCGGCTTCATATTTTGGATTAACAACACTCATATCAGTCGCTCCAAGTCATGGTGATGCGAGGTGTGCCGCTGGCATTTTCAAGCTTGACAAACGGATGGCCAAAATCAACAAGCTGCGCCGAATCCATCGTGTTGCCTGCGCCTACTGTGACAGTGGCCAACCACTCCCACTCAAGTGCTCCGGCAGCGTTATAAACGCCACCGTACACGCTTGCTGAATTGCCAGCCGTACCGGTGGCGAACACCGATAACAACCGACCGCGAGCAGATACGGGAAACTCGGTCGTATCGGTTAGCGTTCCGGCAAAAATGACACTATTGCCGCTCATTGGGACTACTAAAGACATTGCATTACCCTCTTATTTCGCCACCCAGCCGGTATTACCCGTGCCAGACTCTTTGATGTAAAGCGTTGTGCCTGCGCCGCCATCGGTGCGCAGATACATTGAGCCAATGTTTGCAGTGAGCACACCTTCGGGGCTTCCTGCGCCTGATCGAATCAGCACACCGCCTACGCCAATCGCGCCCAAGCGCAGGCCGTTCAAAACGTCAAAACTGGTTTCGCTCAGTCGAGCGCGGCTTGTGGTCGTACCCGTTCCGGCATCGCGAAATTGGAAGTTGTGATAACTGCCGACCGGCACTTCGTAGAGCGTATTGCCAGCAAAATTGCGGACGTAGCCATTACCACTTGAGCCAAAGAATTGCAGACGGAATGTGTTGAGATTGTTAGTTGTTCCAAGCCGTACCGATGCTGTACCGCTATTGCCGCCGATCACATCTGCGCGACCTTCGCCGCCACTGACCGCAGGCACTTCAATGCGCAGACGTGTGCCGATCAGTGCGCCGTAGCCATCAAGACCGCCATTACCTAGCCGTGTTGTACCAACCGACTGATACTGACCATCAGTGACACGAGCGGCATCAGGATGAGGACGTGGCACGCCGTAGCCGACCTGTGCAGTGACTTTGGTGTATGGTGTGCGAGTGAGCCATCCGTAAGATGCAGCAGCAGCCGAGTAAATGTCAGGACGCGATACAGTGCCGTCAGGGTGGCACTGCTCAAGCGTGACCGCATTGGCGCGACCCAAGCGGACATGGGACAGCACGCCTTGACCATCGACACGGTTTTTGCTGTGGAAGTGCTTTTGAATGCAGCGTGACGAGTTGCCAGCAAGCCCGTCAATCTCAATAGCTGCACCACCGCCTAGATCAAGTTGCCAATTGCGATCCGTGCGAATCTGCTTGACGTAGACTGGAGTACCGCTAATGGATGGTCGTTTGAGTGCAAACAACTGAGATTCAGTGATGTACATATCTGACGCGCCATATGCACCACGATCATCTTCGATAAAGTCAGATGCTGTACTACCCCAGAAATAAGGCGCAGGATCAGCACCAACAACCGGCACGATCTTGTACAAGCCACCGCCCAAGCTAGTCTGACCAGACGTGACCGTAAACGCCGTAGCGTTGCTGTGGCGCATCTCAAAGCAATTCAAGAAGCGCGTGAGTGATGCACTGCTAAAACCACGAGCAAAGGCCAATACCACCGATGAGCCAGATTCATTGCTGTAGTTGGCATAGTTGAATAGCGGCTTGATTAGGGCTGATACGCCTTCGTCGTTATCATCAAGCAAGGCAGTAATGGCGCGGACAAGGTTTTCGGCGGTCTGCGCTGTCGTCGCGCCAATAACCACGCCGACCTCACCTGTCGGAGCTTCTTGATCTGAGTTGATAAAGGTGAACGTGGTTGACTCAAAAACAGCGCCAGACGCAGGCAGGTTGGTCACTCGATCATAGTCATAACCACCAATCAGCAGCTTATCGCCGGATGTTGGATTGACTGCAATGGTGAGTTGCACCGATGTTTTATAATCCTTGCCATAGCTGACCAAGCCAAACTTGGGCAAAGCACCAAGTACACGCACGCCATAAGGTGAGCCAAATGTATAGCATTTGGTCATAGTCATACCATCACTACCCGATACTGAGTTAGCAGGCAAGGCATTGCCGCGCCAATCGGTCAGTGGGTGTGATGCAATATTGGTGATGTCGTTGTACACACTGGCGTTTTCAAAAAACGCGAACGAACATGACTCGATTGTCGTTTTCAGCCGTGTACCAATAAACACCCCAACATCCCAGTTTTTAGCCGGAGCGCCGACAACATCCGCCCACGCTTTAGGTGTGTAGACTTGCGGCGCACCCCAGTAATTCGGCGCGATTCCAACGCCACCAGATAGAGTTGGTGTGACTGCGGCTTGTAGGTTGTAATTGGCTGCATTGGTGACAAGCGATGGTGTGATCTGCATAAAGACGCAAAGATTGCGCAACGTGACGCCATCGGCTTGGATGTTGATTGCCGATGATAGTGGTGTGTCATATGGATCGGTGTGAGCACCGCGATAAGTGCGGCGCGTGCGAATAGTGCGGCATGTTGCACCGTCACCCGTCATCATGATGTAGTTGCCAGACGATGGTAGCGGATCAGTCCAGCTGAGTTGCTCAATCGTATTGACTGCATGACCACCATCTAGACACAGCGGCACGTCGATGATCAGTTCACGATTCCAGACATGCCGACCAGTGATCTGAATGACGGCGTTTTTCTCAGGATGCTGCTTGATCTGACGTACCGCAGCTTGTGTGGCAACGTAGTCGATCGACTCAGTGGCGGCTTGCACAAACGGATAATCGACTTGCAAGGCTGCAAGATTGGCATAGCGACCAAGCGCACCAGGAATAATCCACTCAGCGACTGTGTGTAGTGTGCCGTCAGCAATCGCGCCGAAGTCTTTGGGGTTGATGGTATCAGACAGTTTTTCAGCCACCGGACGCTCAACAGTGTCAGGCACATCCTCAATGACTGTTCTGACCACCATTTGATCAGCAACCAACTTTGGCGTGCGGATTCCACCTTTGAACACACCAAAATCTTCGTCTGTGCCATTCAAGAAAATTGACAAAGTTTCGTCGGTAAAAAGGCCGAGCTGCGTGGAGTTGGTCGGATTAAACTCAATCCCTTTGTCGCCTTGCAGCGTCAACAGATTTCCAAAACCTGAACGAACCTCTTTGATGTATGCGCGTTCAAACGAGTTGTTACGATTATCTGACGGATCAATCGGATCAAACTGACCACGTCCCAAACGACCGCTATTGTGAGTTTGTGGGCGGATATAATTACCACCGATCACAAAACCACCGATACTCAGCGTGCCGTTATTGAGCACAGTGATACCAGTTAATCCATGATTACCAGCATCAAGACTCACAGGCACAGGATCATTATCAGCATTTGGGCGTAGTACCAATTCGCCGTCATACCAAATTTGATGCTGAATAAATCGGCCAATAAAGAAAATATTGGTTGATCGACTGGTGAATGACGCCTTGCATGTTGGGTTGGTTGGCGAAGCTTCACCGTAGCCGCTGATGGTGACGCGATTGACGCGATCAAAATCAAACATGTATTCGGCAGCAGATGCCCGATAAAAACAGTTTTGAAACCAGATGCCTTGTCCTGCACCGGCGGCATTATCAATTGCAGCATCCAACTTAATACATGCAGCATCAGTATCAATTAAATTCGACAATGGGCGAAACGCCACATCATAAAAATTCAGATCGCTTGTACCACCTGGCGACCATACCCAATCAGGTTGGCCAGCCCCGCCATAGTCATCGGGATTGCGAGTAGTGCCTGCCACATACACTGAGCGATGCCCACGATACACACCACCAATGCAGCGAAATTCGTTCATCGACACTGCGTTAACGTAGGGGTGTAGGTTATTCAAGACAGTGTTGTCAGCACTCCACGTCGCATCAAGGTAGATCGCTGCTGATGCCCACCGACCATCGGCATAGCATTGAGTCAGCGAGCATCGACGCACGCTTGGCACAAAATAGGCGGCGCTCCAACCAGCAGCCAATTGGTCAGTTAATGCAGTGATGTTTTGCAGTGCAATCGAGTCGCCACAGAACACAAACAAGGGCGTAAAATCATCGCCGTCAGTGCCGTCAATATCTGTCCAGCGTGCAGGGTTGCCAGCACCATACGCTTCAAAGATCGTGCCTGTGTTGATCTTTTCCCAGTACCGATACTCACCAAAGCCAATAATTCCACCACCTGCACGCAGCAAAATCGTGTCAGTGATGATGTAATGCCCATTGGCGTAGATGGTTTTGCCAGTGTTGACTGCCGCTTGTGCTGCTGCCCAGTCAATAGATTGGGCAAGCGATGTGACACCAACACCGACATAAGCCGCCTGAGCTTCTGCGAGTGTTGCGTAACGCTCAGACAGTGGGTGATAAGTGCCGTCGCCAATTGCGCCAAAGTCGGAGATGTGCGTAATGTCAGCGAGTTTTGATAATGCGGTTCGCTGGATAGCCCCAACATCATCTTGCAAAAAAACATTGTTGTCTTGTACGGATGGACTGTAAAAAACCTGAACCCCGTTTTTATCCACAATTTTCAAACTGTAAACAGGGTGATTTGCGTAAATGTTGGCAGGCGATCCGCTTCTTGATGCAAAACCGCCAACCGTTCCAACTGGATTTGGCGCAGCAACAGTCAAATCTGCGTCATAAAACAAATCAATCGGATTGGTGACAGGATTTTCGTTTGCCACACCAACATAAATCAGCCCGTCATCTAATGCCGTTCCTTGGGTGTCCACCAAGTAGGCAAAAGGATTCAGCGTAACTTCACCCATCACTTTTCCTCATTTTGGGCAATAAGAAAACCCCCATGCAGAGGGCTGTTTTGGTGATTTCTTTAGGCTGACCAAGCGTGTTTTTGGCCTTGCTCAATTGCTAATTCGTCATGTCGCTCTTTGGCAAACGCCCAATCAGCGTTGCGGTCATGCATTGCTGTGGCGATATCGAGCGGTACAATCATCATTGCAGGATGGACAATGACGTTATGTACAAACTCACGAGAAAAACGCTTGTCTGTGGTGATTTTGATACCCAAGCCAACAGCTAATCCCAACAGCACAAATTGAATACGGCTCATACGATTCTCCAAGCTCCAATATTTTGATCCATCAAATATAGCGTCATTCTTGATCCGCACCAAGCGACGACAACCAAGCTAATGCGCCAACCTGCTTAATCTTGGCCTTATCAGCATCGGATATGTTGTCAAAATAGGCCTTCCATTCTGCCGAGCGCAAGATTCTGGCATTCAGCACCTTCTTGGCTTTATCTGATAGCCTATCACCACCCTTGATGACATCTTGCACGGGTTGACTGCGCTCAAGCTTGTCAGCTTTGGCTCGCATTGTTTGGCGCATGGTCTCAAACTGTTTAGGCGACATAGCTTTATCAAATGCACGCTGATCAGCAGCTTCGATGATGCGGTTTTGCAGCTTTTTGCCAAGCTGTTGACCAAGTACGCCGCCAATGGTTGCACCGGTCAGGCCGCCCATTGCGCCACCTGCTGCTGTGCCTACGCCAGTGGCTGCCACCTCTGCTCCACGCATCTTCAAGTTTTGCATGGCGGATGCCGTGCCGCTAGGGTTTGGATCAACGCGACGCAGCACACCCGATGCAGCTACATAGTTGCGCAGTTTATCGGCGGTTTCTTTGCCAAAAATCTCATTAAGCTTGCCACCACGAAACGGAGCATAAGCCTTAGAAATGCTGTATGGGTTTTCTGGCTTGGTTGGATCAAATGCGGTGAGCTTCTCAGCAATTTGCGCCCGAATTTCACCAATAGCGCGTTTTGCATCGGCCTGCAGCGCCTTGGTGGGCATATTCTCAAGCTGTTTAACGATTTGACGGAATTGAGCGCTATCGGTTTCGGCAAGTGCTGCGAGTCGCTGTCCGACTTTCTCAACCGATATTTTGCGGTTAATGCCATCCGCTTCAAGCAAGGCCGCCATGCCTTTAGGATCGGTAAAGATTCGATGATAGTCGGAATTCATCTTGCGAGCTTCGGCGTACATGTTTTCACCAAGCACGCGAAACACTGCATTATCGATCAGATCATTCAGGACGCGAATGCCCCCAGAAATCTCATAGTGGTAATGTGTTTTGTTGATGTACTGGCGCAGCGATTCAGCTTGTTTGGCAGACATCGGACGAAAGTAGCCATCTGCGCCAACCAAATCTTGCTCACGCATCCACGATGCAATGCCTTTTCGGACATACCCCATCCGCTCAGTATCAAAGAATGAGTTTTCACGCAGTTTCTTTTGAAAATCGACCAGCTCAATTCCGCCGGTCATTTGCGCCTTTTCGTCAGCCTGCTTGTACAAACTTTTGATTTGCGCCTTATACCAGTCACGATAGCCTTCAAGCGGTTTGAGAATAGCAGCGCCGCGAACCTCAGGTGCAGCCCCGACTGTGCCGCCGGTAGACTTGACGATATCGTCGCCATACTCACGCAGTTTCTCGCGCTCTAGTTCCATTTGCTGCTGCATTTTTCGACCAGCTTCGGTGTCGGACTTGGCCAAAAGCGAATCCCACCCAAGGCGACGGAAGTCACCGGTCACTACACCACCGCGAATCT
>JAOCZQ020483221.1:0-10640 GCA_025434785.2 Epizoanthus fatuus | reverse complement strand
AGTACTGGTGGAGCGACTGTTGAAGACATTGCTTTAATGCGAAAAGTTGTTGGTCCTGATCTTGGAGTAAAAGCTTCTGGTGGTGTAAGATCTGCAGAAGATGCTAAGGCTGTTATTGAAGCTGGTGCAACAAGAATTGGAGCAAGTTCATCAATTGCAATTGCAAATGGTGGCGTAAGCACATCTGATTACTAAGCTACTATAAATTAGATCCACTGATTTTCAGTGGATCTTTCTTTTTTTGCAAAAAAACGCCATTTAACACTATATTTTAGCTTTGTTCAGAAAATGTTCACAAATTCATTGTATGCTATTACTATCAACATATTGTATGAATCCAAATAATCATATAAAATAAGAGTAACGTTGATTTGTTGAAAGGATGACACTAATGAACTATTATAATATATCTGGCTTAAACGGGTGTTTCACACTTATTATTTTCGCAACAATTTTTATGTTTCTATTTAAAATTTTTACAAGTTTTATATTAATGACACTACCATTTTGGTTGGTCTTAGGTATACTCATAATCTTTAGAAATTTATATCGAACATATATAGGAGCGAGAAAACCAAATGTAACTGTTGAAGAAGATTTTTCTTCTGAGGCAGCAAGAGAAGAAGATGAAGAGCCTGCTATGTTTGATGAGAATGAGTTAAGTAGAGATGCAGAAGATGTAGAATTTGTTGAATATAACGATACGGATGACTAAAAACGAAAGCCACTAATTAAGTGGCTTTTTTTATTTGAACGTTAAATATTATATTAATGAAATAAAGACTTATCAATGTATTATTTTATTTATCTGTTCTAAAAAATGCGTTATAATAGATATACAGTCTTTTTTAGGA
This sequence comes from Epizoanthus fatuus, assembly GCA_025434785.2. NCBI lineage: Eukaryota > Metazoa > Cnidaria > Anthozoa > Zoantharia > Epizoanthidae > Epizoanthus > Epizoanthus fatuus. Next base: position 9,786 of record JAOCZQ020483221.1, on the reverse strand, counting down.
GGGCACTCATTGAGAGAGTATCGCATTTTTACCAATGAACATGTTAAAAAATTAAATAGTGCAACAATAATGCAAATAATTAATGAGTATGGCCCAATTTCAAAAATTGAGATTTCAAGGTTAACAGGATTGAATCCTGCAACAATAACCAATGCAGCTAAGTTACTTATTGAGCAAAATTTTGTGAAAGTTGTAGGCGAAGATAAATCGTCAGGCGGTAGAAAACCGACCTTGCTTGCTCTAAATGACGAACACTACTTTACTATTGGTGTATCTTTAGGGATGAATGAAATTCATTTAGCCGCAATTAATTTAAGGGGAGAAATAATTGCTAAATTAATGCTTCCGTTAGATGAAATGTCTTATTTGTTTGATCTTATAGAGATTGTAGATGAGAATATCAGACGTATTAAGAGACTCTGTTTAAGGAGTTATAAAGAGTTATACGCAATTGGTTTAACAACGGATGGCGTTATAGATACAGATAAAGGATTATTAGTGGATTCACCTTATTACAAGTGGAACCGCTTAAACATAAAATATATTTTTGAGAATACTTTTAAGGAACGCATATTTTTTGATACGAGAGCACGTTCAATGACGATTGCAGAGAAAATTTATGGTTATGGCAAGAACTGTGGTAATTTAATCACAGTAGATATTGCTAATCAAATGTCTGTTGGCATATTGGCAAATCATAGTTTGATCAATGGTAACAATTATGGTGCAGGTGAAATATCACATATTCGAGTATCCAACAAAAACAAATGTAACTGTGGAAAAGTTGGATGTTTAAGTACCTTTGTAACAGATAAAAGTCTTGAAAAACGATTTGTGGATCGTATAAACTCGGGAGAGGACTCAGTCTTACTAAAAGAATTCGAAGTTGAAGATATAAAGGCTTCACAAATCTATCAAGCAGCAGACCATGGAGACAAGGTTTGCGGGCAGATAGTAAAAGAAACAGGTAAGTATGTTGGTAGAGGCTTATCCTATTTAGTGAATATTGTAAATCCAGAAATGATTTTTATTTCAGGTGCTTATTCAGCAACAAATGTAATGAATAGAGAAATTAACAAGGGCATTGCGGATTTCTCATATAATAAGAATTTGAATCAAGTTTACATCGGAGAAAGTAGTTTCAGGAACGATGCAGAAATTATGGGTGCAAGCTCACTCGGCTTCAAAGAAGTGTTTTTTTATGAGTAAAAGAGTAAATGGAGACATTTTGCTCTTTTTTTGGGTATAAAAGTTTTAGGTGAGTAGGTGTAAATATGAGAAGAAACCAATTTTTTAATAAATCAATGAGTTTGGTTTTCAAAAGTTTTAGAGCGAAAACAATTGCCATTGCAATAATGAGTTTACTCATTGCTATGACGCTAATGATTATCGTGTCTTACAATGGTATTAAAATGATTAGCAAATCCTCTTTAGATGGTTTTGAACAGAGTCTTAATGCAATGACATCAGAGTATTTGGATAATTATATATCAACATCCTCTTCATTTATGGAGGAGGAAATAGAAAATGTAATAAGAGAACAAGCCATATTAGGTGATTTGTCTCAAAAAATTATGGATCTAGAAGGTGATTTTTTACAAGTAAGTCGCCTGTTGATGACGATGGATTATTTTGAGGATGATTTAAGTTATAACGGAAGATGGTATCAAAATGACAGTAGTGAACCAAGTGTTTTGCTGGTTCAACGCTATTTACTAGATGGACAAGGGAAAATTAGATCAGAGGTCCAAGCATTGATTAATGAAACCGTTTTTATGGATTTGTTATTACCATCATTTAAATCACAGGGCGTCTCTAAACAATGGGTGTATTATACTGGACCAAAAGATAAGTCCTTTTTAAGAGTGGCCCCTTGGGTAGATATTGGCTCTGCAATAGATCAAGTGTATCCAGAACATACAGATGAACCCAACTGGGAATATTTCAACCCTGGTTTAGTGGATGCTTGGGAGAACTATATTGAAGAAAATCCTATACTTAAAAAAGACATTAGTCGATTAACAATAATGTCAGAACCGTCACAGGACGGCGGGACCGGTGATATGATTATCACTATTCGCCATCCACTTTGGAATATGGATAGAAACAAAATGCAGGGTGCCATTAGTTACGACGTATCGTTGAACACGACACTCTCTAAAATTGAAGACATAAGCTTAGGAAGTTCAGGATTCGCTTATTTAATAGATTCTAATAAAAATGTAATTGCAATTAATGAGATTGGTATGCGAACTTTAGGGTTAGAAAAAGAAGGCATTACCGAAGAAGTAACAGGTTATAATCGCTTAAACAGACAATTGGATACAAGTGAATTTGATAGTGTTAGAAGAATTAGTGTGCCTGATACGCAGGAAACTGTAATTCAGGAAATGGAAATAGAGGACGAATTCTATATTATTGTACAAAAGCGCTTTTCGAGTGGCTTGTCCTATAACCAAGACACTGGTATTCACCAAAATTACTGGTCGCTTGGTGTTGTTGTACCCAAGAATGAATTTTATAGCGTTTTCCATTCAGCAGAAAGAAATGTCGAGGAAAATACGCAAAAAATTGTCATCTATCAAATGCTTTTAGCCCTTGTGACGATGTTATTAATGGCTGCTCTTATTTTTGATTTTAATAGAGGGGCTACACGTGATTTAGAGAAACTCTTAGATGTAACGGAAGAGATAAAAAATAGAAATTATGATGTAGAAATAGATATTGTTTCCAATGATGAATTTGGTCGTTTGGCCGTTGCCTTTAGAAGTATGATTTCAGAAATAAAACTTACAGTGCAACAGTTATTTGAACAGAATCAACTTTTTAAAGAAGAAATTGATGAACGTAAGAGAAAAGAGCGTATTATTGATTACTTAGAAAGCTATGATTCCCTAACAAACTTGCCAAATGCCAGTGTATTCATGCGCACAATTGATGAACAGGTACTACTTGTTAAAGGATCTGGAAAAATTGGTGCGGTGATTGTATTGGGTATTGATAATTTTAGACGCGTAAATGAAGTATATAGTCACGAGACCGGAGATGCCGTATTAAAGGCAATAACTGAAAGATTCAGTCATGAACTTAGAAATGTGACCAATATCTCAAAATTAAATGGTGATGAATTTGGTATCATTTTCAATCATCTAAATGATATTCAAGAACTGGCAGTTGCGATTGAGAAAATTGAAAGTATCTTTGATGAAAGTTTCAAATTTGAATCGAAGGAACTCTTCTTAACAGTTAGTATTGGTGTGAGTACCTTCCCATCAGATGGCCTCAATAGTCAACTTTTATATAAGAATGCATCATCGGCTTTAGTAAACGCTAAAACCATTAGTGGTAGTTCTTATAAATTCTTTGATAATGAAACCAATTTAGAAGCAAAAGAAAAACTAGAGTTGTTAACAGATTTAAGACATGCAATCGAAGGCAATGAATTTGTTTTGAACTATCAACCAATTGTAGATGTAAGAACACAACGTTGGGTTGGTATGGAAGCCCTTATTAGATGGCATAGTGAGAAGAGAGGTGTCGTACCTCCAAATAAATTCATCGCAGTTGCAGAAGAGTCTAATTTAATCAGCCAAATCAGTAGGTGGGTTATGAAAAAGGCCTGCAGTGATTTAAAAGTTATGCATAGCAATGGCTTTGAGGATTTTAGAGTATCTGTTAATATTTCACCTTACGAATTAAAAGAAGAAAATTTTGTGCAAGACATAATTGCACTGGTAACGGAAATGGATATTCCACCTAAATGTATTTCCTTAGAGATTACAGAAGGTGTCTTTATTGATAATTTCCAAAGTACAGCTGAGATCTTTAGAAAGTTAAGGAGATTTGGTGTGAAAATATCAGTAGATGACTTTGGTACAGGTTACTCTTCTTTATCTTATATTAAGAAATTAGAAGTTAATTCATTAAAAATTGATCAATCCTTTATTCGAGGTATTCCGAGTACCGATGAAGGAACAATTGCCAATATCATCAATAACTTAGCCAAGGAACTACAATTAAAAGTAGTGGCGGAGGGTGTTGAAACAATTGAGCAATTAGAGTTTTTGAAGGCAAGAGATGTTGAGGAAGCACAAGGATATTACTTTAGTGTACCTTTGCCAATTGATAAATTGTCATTAAAATTAATTGACCATTATTAGAATAATAAGAATAAGCCTTAGGGCTTATTTTTTATTTTCTATATTGTCCGCTAAATTCCGTAAAATTAGGATTTAAATGTGGTGAATTTCTGTTAATATAGATAGTAAGAGACATAAGGAGGCAACAATGAATCGTATTTATTTTGATAACGGCGCGACATCTTTTCCAAAAGCTCCAGGTGTTGGAGAAGCAGTCCTTGATGCTATAAATAATGTAGGTGGAAGTGTAAATAGAGGTATCAGTAAAGAATCAATGAAATCTGAGTATGTGATCTATGAAACCCGTGAAATGCTTTGTGAGCTTTTCAACTTTTCACAACCAGACAATGTCGTCTTTACAAAAAACGTTACAGAAAGTATAAACTTGATATTAAAATCATTTTTGAAGAGCGGCGATCATGTTATCGTAAGTTCAATAGAACATAATGCAGTTATGCGTCCCTTGCATATATTAGAGGAGCAGGGTGTGGAAGTTACAACTCTACCTGTAACTGTTGAAGGGGACTTGTCATTGTCTACTTTAGAAGCAAGTATTAGAGACAATACGCGCTTGATATTGATGACTCACGCCTCTAATGTAACGGGTACAGTTTTACCGATTGAGGCCATTGGTGAAATAGCGAGGAAATACAATATTCGTTATGTAGTAGATGGTGCGCAAACAGCGGGACATAGAGCGATAGATATGACTAAAATTGCATGTGATGCACTTTGTTTTACAGGTCATAAAGGATTACTAGGGCCCCAAGGTATTGGTGGTTTTTTAATTACAAAAGAATTTGCTAAGGCATTAAGCACTTATATAGAAGGTGGTACAGGGAGTAAGTCCAATTCATTGGAACAACCAGATTATATGCCAGATAAGTTTGAATCGGGCACACCAAATGTACCAGGAATATATGGCTTAAATGCTGCACTGCATTACATTAAAAAGATAAGTGTAGAATCGATTCATACTAAAGAGGAAGACTTGGTAAATTATTTCTTAGCAGAACTTAAAAGAAAAGAAATAAGTAAGTTTATTGGTGCTTCTCACGCTACAAATAGAAGTAATGTGATTTCGATTGATTTTATTGGCTATGATAATGCAATTATTTCGAGCGAATTGATTCATCAGTATAGTATTTCTAACAGATGTGGTATGCATTGTGCACCAATGGCGCATAAAACATTTGGTACTTACCCCCAAGGGACGGTGCGCTTTAGCGTGAGTCACTTTAATACAAAAGAAGAAATTGATTTTGTTATTACAGCAATTGAAAAAGTATTAGAAGCTTATTAAAAAAAGAAGGAGGAAAAATTAATGAAGTTAAAAAAGAATATTGTCCGGATGCTCGTTAGTTTTTTTGGTCTCTTTTTTGTTTTAGCATTTTTGTTTTCCATATCATTCGGACCAATCGTTGGTGATGCATTAGTCGATATAGCTGGATTTTCAACAAGTGAAGACGTTGAATTTAAAACTGCTGGTAAGGAAAGGTTTTTTTACGAGAAAGCCTATAATATATCTGGTAAAGAGTTTTCTATACTAAATCAAGACCGTGATGTTGGGATTTTAGTTTATAGAATGCCAGGCTACTATTATGAGATTGAACTAAATGGACAAACCATTGGCAAAGTAAGTGACGTTCACCACAGAGGCAGTAATATATGGAATAATGCTTATGTGTTCGTGTTGGATCACGAAAGTATAGAAGCAGAAAACACAATGAAAATAAGAGGGGAATCAGCAAATGCCTTTAATAGTAATATGTTCAAGGTTTATCTAGGACGTTTTGATAAAGTGTCTAGGATATATACGACTCAAAGAGTCTTGTTTCAGCATTTTCTCTTAGTTGCTGCAGGTTTCCTAGCAGCATTAGGTATAGCGATTACTCTCATAAAAGCATCTGATAGTTACGGAGAAAAGGGCTATATATGGATGGCGATAGGTGCCATATTATTTGGATTATATCTGCTAGATTATATAGAATTTTGGAGTTTACCAATTTCCAAACTATTGTTTAGGAAAATGACAATATTGTGTCTGTTTACTGGTATTGGTTGTTTAGGTATAGGTCTTGGTAAGCGCTTCCATGATGTCGTCTTAAAAAGATTTTCAGTTGTGTTGCTTGTAATCGGTATATTGTTAGCCTTGATTGCTTATACATTCCCGAGTTTTAAGAAACTCTATTCCTATGCAACAATAGGATTTTTGATTCAGCAAGTTTTAATTTGCTTAACATTTTATAAAGTCAGACGTAAAATTGAATTTGGACATACTTTGATGGGTATTGCTGTAATTGTTATTATGACAACATCATTTGATGTATATGGTATGATCAACAACCTTGGTACAGCAAAGATGAGTCTATATAGTGTTGTTGTTTTGATAACGAGTATACTTGTTATATCAATTTATCACCTATCGGATGATTACCAAATGGCTCAGAGCAATGCCATTAAAAAAGAAGAAGAAGTTACAGCTTTAATGGAACACTTATATAAGGATAAATTATCTGGATATCGTAATTTTAAGTATCTAGAGGAACAACAAAAGGAAGAACTTCATGGTGTTGTGTCGGTAACATTTTCTAGATTTGACGCCCTAGATGCTATTAAGAATAATAGGGGGATAGAAGTTTCGGACCGCGTCTTACTCGAAACTTATAAGATTTATGAGCAAGTATTTACGTCCTTTGGTGATTACTTTGTCGATGGGAAGGGTCAAATTATTATTTTCCTCGAAGGCATTCATACAGAAGACGCATTTAAAATGTTGGAAATGGCCAGATTAAAGGTCATGCAATCAGAAGTAATAAAAGATTTATGTGGTTTCTTACCTTATACCATTACAAGTGGTGTTTCTACAAGAATTGAAGAAGAGAACCTTCTTGAGCTTGTTAGAAGAGCCAACATAGCCATGCTTAATGGTGAAGGTCACGGTAGAAATCAAACAACAATCTTTAAAATGAAATACCTAGAAGATAGTATTGGGGATCAGGAAAATCATAATTTGATGTTGAACTTTGTTTACACTATTATCAATACCATAGATACACGTGATCGTTATACCAGTCGACATTCTGAAGAAGTGGCTAAGTTTTCTGTTATGATTGGTGAAAAGCTTGGTTTTACCTCTGAACATGTGAATGCATTAAAAATTGGTGCCATGCTTCATGATTGTGGTAAGCTAGGTGTATCGGATTTCATATTGAATAAAATTGATCCACTAACAGATGAGGAAAGTAAAATTATTAAGAATCATCCTATTGTTGGTTATCAACTGACAAAGCAAATCTTTAAGGATGAAAGAATTTTAGATTGTATTAAATACCATCATGAAAGAGTTGATGGCGCTGGTTATCCTGATGCTTTGAAGGGGAGTGAGATTCCTTTAGAAGCGAGAATTGTAAGTGTTGCAGATTCTTACCACGCCATGATTTCTAGTCGGAAGTATGGTAAGGTTTATAGCCACGAAATGGCCTTTGAGGAATTACGAGCGGGTGTAGATAAACAATTTGATAAAGCGATAGTGGCTGCATTTAACGACTGTTTCGAGAAATAATAAATAAATGAAATAAAAAAAGGTTCCTGCTGATGCAGGAACCTTTTGCTATTAGTGAGCAAGTAATCTCCTTGCTCTAAGAGGAGAGGCATCCTCGATGGTGCCTCCCAATTATTTCAATTAATGATGATTAGCCATCTAATAAATTACCTAATGTCCCTAAAACACCACCTTCACCTTGTTGTGAACCACCAGTGCTTGGTGCATTTGCAATGATTCTATCAGCAAGCTTACTGAATGGTAGAGATTGAATCCATACAGTACCAGGTCCTTGAAGTGTTGCAAAGAATAATCCTTCGCCACCAAATACAGCACTCTTAATATTACCAACGAATTCAATATCGTAATTGACTGTTTGTGTTAAAGCAACAAGACAACCGGTATCTACTTTAAGAACTTGACCTGCAGCCAAATCTTTTTTGATGATAGTTCCACCAGCATGAACAAATGCTAATCCGTCACCTTCCAGCTTTTGCATAATGAAGCCTTCACCACCAAAGAAGCCTGTACCGAGTTTCTTTTGGAATTCGATACCAACTTCAGTACCCTTAGCTGCACATAAAAATGCATCTTTTTGACAAACTATTTTGCCACCATACTCTGTTAAATCTATTGGAATAATTTTTCCTGGATATGGTGAACCAAATGCAACTTGTGAAGCTTCGTGGCCATTGTTAGTGAACTGTGTCATAAATAAACTTTCCCCAGTTAACATACGTTTACCAGCGCCCATAAGTTTCCCCATCATTCCACCGCTTTTACTTTTTTCTGATCCATCCCCGAAAATAGTTTCCATTCCGATTTCTTGATTCATATAGATCATAGAGCCTGCTTCTGCAACAACGCTCTCTCTTGGATCTAATTCGATTTCTACAAATTGCATATCATCTCCATGTAATTTGTATTCAATTTCATGTGATCTTCCCATAATTTGCCTCCCTAAAATTTTTTAATAAATTCTTATATCAATTATATAATTAAAAGCGTACAATAAATATTATAAATGTATTAAAATAGTATAAGTCTAACAATAAATATAATTGAGGTGAAATAGGTTGAAGGTAGTTTCTTTAATAGGGTCAAATCAAGATAAAATGATGGCGTGTGCAGAAGTACTAGCTGTTGAATTTAAAAAACGCGCTTTAAAACTAGGTGTATTTGTACAAAAAAACGAAAAATATATTGTAAATGAATTATTTTATGGCTCAGTGGTTCGGTATGAGAATCAAACAACATTGGAAGTTGGAGAATCCTTTGATTTAGACAACCTTATGAGTATATGTTGTTGTGACTTTTTAATAGTTATCAATCTATCTTTGCCATCCGTTCCAAAAGTTCTTTTGGGGCATGATGACAAAGAGCGTTTACAATCAGATGACTTGCTTTGTATCTTGATTGAAGAAGGAAAAAAAGAACAATTTTCTAAACTGCCTATTTTTAATTATCAAGAGGATGTTGCATCACTTACTTCATATTTATGGTTAAACGCAATAGATATGATCAGTAACAAAAATATTCAATTGACTGAGGAATTTATTAAGTATGCAGATACGGCTCAAAAGAGTGTAGCCATCGTGAAAATAAAAAGTAGTTATGGTTTCGAATTAGACTGTATAAAGAAAACATTTTTGACAACAGAGGCAGCTGAAACGGAAGCGGCTTATGCAGGTATTCTTAATACAACATTGAAGGTTTATCCTCAAGTAATAGATGTTGTAAGGACTGTCTTGTATCGAGAGTTTGTTGATGGAGAGAAGTTGGACAAGTTTATTGAAACCTATACATCAGAGGATAGTGAAAAATCATTTCACTACTTGGAGTCCATCATTTTAAGTGTAATAGATACGATTAACTTTATTCATAATGAGTTAGAAGATCATTATGACACATCATATTCCTTGGGACATATGAATTTTGGTAATTTTTTAGTAACCGATGATACTGTATATTACTTGGACCTTAATGGGATTCAAAAAGGTGATTGTTTACAAGATTATGAGCGCTTTGCATCCTATATTCTTGATTCTGAGGTCATCAAAACAAATGATAAAAGGAATTTGATTAACGGTATTATTACTTATG
>JAOCZQ020482178.1:0-10641 GCA_025434785.2 Epizoanthus fatuus | reverse complement strand
GTTACCCAACGTGCTTCAGTGATGAGTGGATAGTTACCCAACGTGCTTCAGTGATAAGTGGATAGCTACCCATTACCCAATGTGATTTTAATGATAAGTGGATAGTAACCCAACGTACTTTAGTGATAAGTGGATAGTTACCCAATGTGCTTCAGTGATAAGTGGATAGCTACCGGCCATTACCCAGCGTGATTTTAATGATAGGTGAATAGTAACCCAACGTACTTTAGTGATAAGTGGAGAAGTTCCCATTACCCAAAGTGATTTTTGTGATAAGTGGATAGTTACCCAACGTGCGTTAGTGATAAGTGGATAGTTACCCAATCTGCTTTAGTGACAAGTGGATAGTTACCCAATCGGCTTTAGTGACAAGTGGATAGTTGGTGACGAGTTGATAATTACCGAAGGTGCTTTGATGATAATGATATAGAATAGGTACATAGTTTATTGCAAAGTCTCGCTAGAGGAACTAGAGAGACGGTATGTAGTTTCATTTGTCTGGAACACTGAAGCTCTAGTATGAGACATTGGAATATGCAAGGATTAATCTCAAACTGTTAATGTTAACCTAATTTTTTTTGCTTTCTAGGAAATTGACATGTTTTGATCCACAGTACCGCCTTGAGTCGGAAGGAATGCCAGTTGCCGTAAGTGGGTCTTGCCTAGACGGCCCTTGAGCGAAGTAGTTTTTAGCGCGTTATCACCTATAGTGCGAGAGAGACTTCACGTTTTAGTTTGTTATAGCTGATATAATGGAAAGTATTACTAACTGCACAGTTTTGTTGGACGTCACAGTACTTAAAGATATGTTAGTTTTCTGTTGTGTATGTCAACTGTAGCGAAGTTGGCATGGGAACAACACTTCACAAACAGTCGCAAATAGTTCTCAATAATTGACTGGAAACATGTTTTATGTAGTGTGTGCGATGGGTTCCCATCCGTTCTCCCCCGACACCTTGGAATCAATGAATCGAACAAAGTCTTCGTCCAGGTAAAAGTCTTGTGCAGCGGTTATGCGGTGGCCAACTATCGAAGAATACTTTAGTGGAGGACGTTCTTCGTTTTCACCAAACGGACGTGGGGTGGTTTCAATCAACTTTTGAGTGTTGTTCTGGTTGATGGTAGGTTCTAGGCGAGTGGCTTCGGCACGCAGAGTAAATGGTCGGGTCGAGTAAAAATCCGGCTTCGTGCACCTGGTTGCAGCAGTGTTTGTACACCATACACGTGAAGCTTCCATATTCTCGGTGGGACCAGGCGTGATGTGTTGCCGAGCCAAGCGTGGGGTGATATTCAATTCTTTCAACAGTTCGCTTTGTGCATCGTCCAATTCGTAATCGAAAGCGATGCAAGGATTGATGTGCAAACTCACACTTTCTCGACATTTAGTGCCGTACAAGGCATGGCGAAAACTTACAATCCTGAAACTAGTAATAAATAAAAGAAAGGGAATAGAATTAGAATCATCATAGACAAATCGAGCGTGTATAATTTAAGAATCACGTGCAAATATACAACTTCATACCCGAAGTTGTCGAGTTCACTCACGAGGTCATAAAGTGATGGCATTTTAATCGTGTCTTTGTTGGATTATTATCTCCCGATATATCCTGAGGCGTAATTACTTGAATGATCGCTGCTATAAACACAAATGCCGTGGATTCGATCGGACTCCGTTTTATATCAACAAGAACGGAACCGGAAAATCGAACCACGCACCAAAGAAAATGAAAATTCTTGAGAAATTGAAACGAAGGATTATTAAAACTTCCGGTTTAAAAAACAATTAAATTGCGCGTGGGCAACGATATTAGTCACGTATTAGAATCAATATTCATGAGTGTGTGGAAAGTTAAAGATGACAATAAACAGGATTCTTAAAGATTCATATTTCTTTCTTTTATTTATCTGCTGCAATTTTTATATTTTTTAATCATCGTTAAATAAAAACAACGTATGTAATTCAATTATTAGCAGATTACAAATGCGGAAATTAGGAACTGATAAATTATTTAATAATTACACTTTATTTATTCTCAGTTGACATATGCAAATTCACATAATGTGGTAATGTGTTCCTTGAATAGTTCATAAATGCAATTCCTCGTGGCAGTTTATGATAGCTGAATAAATGAAATGACGGCAAACTATTCATAGTTTTGCTTCTGCTTGTGCTTCGAACGCGGCTTTGTCAGACGTTGATGGGTTTATCACTGACAACGGGTCATTGTTGAAGATTGAATCGCACTCTTCTCGTGGATTGTATCATTACCGTGTGTCGTACCAATATTGATGTCCTGAGGGGTTGTTGTCCATGAGCAGGGCGCGGTACCGTTGGATGGTGGTACTAGCGTAGAACGGGTAGAGTTGGTTGGGACCGTAGTTTGCCAATGCGCCTTTGTTGTTGAAAGACACACCACGCGAGTGAAACTGATGTGAGAAAGTAGTACGGCACTCACGACGATCGGAATAATCAAATTGCGAAACATGGTTCTCCTCACCCGCCTTTGAGTTTTGTTCTCAATTGTGAATGTGATCTCTAGCGAGAAGGGTTAAATAAGTCATTGTTTCTATTTTAAAATGTGATTTAATTGACCCAATCCCCCCCAAGTCGTAATCAAATTGATTACGGTTGCCGTTTTGAATCACGCTTAACATCACAGAGGGTGCCAATGTGCAAGCCGAAAGATTGTCAAAGTTGGCCATGATTCGTGGCGCTGGTTGATGAATGAAGATTTAAAGTCGCAACAATAAGCGGATAATAATAATAATAACAATTATGTTGACGCCTCTTGTGCGTGCTTTATAGGCGAGTCCTTTAACCAATATTGAGTGGTTTCCGACCAACTAGGAAGTGAGGAAATAAAAATGAAATTTATAATTCTTTGAAACAAATTTGTAAGAATTTAGATTTTCATTTCAAATTCACAAGGATTGAACATTTAATCAATTCTAAACCCACTTATTACATCCGGGACGGGTTTAGGTGATGCGTACTTAAGAAGCGTGTTTTCAACCATGCTTAAATTTTAACTCGCCATTGAACAGAGACGGATCACGAAGGAGAGAAAAAATTGAAAACAAACAAAACATGAACCTCTCGGATATTGCCGTTGCCTTGGATATTTCCTACACTGACACGTATGAGATTGAACAACTCACCAAAGCGGCCGAAGACGTTATTGAGTTTCGATGTCCCGAAATAACCCAGACTTTTACTTTAGAAGAAGTGAAAGCGACACGGGAAATTATATTTGTTAATTTCGACTTTGCAACCGCTCACAAGAGTTGCATAGAGTTTCTCGCTGCTACCGCCAAAGCCTCGGGTGCTCCACTTCACGAAGAGTTATTTTGGAATCGCCATCGATATGTTAGGCGTGATACTACGTTTAAAGACATGATGATCGGTGCCTGGTTTAGACTCAACTATCCCAATACACTATTCATCCCAAATCGCGAAGAACACCCATGCAAGAAACAGGAAAAGATTGTCAAATACGGCCACCACTGCTGCATAAACCCCTTCAAGGAAATTAGTCACGACCAGCTGGACGACATGGCTGTGGGTATTTACAGGCACGTCAACCCGAGCAAGTGCTACAAGGGGGCCACTCGTTTCCGACCGGTTGACATGAGGCGTCATGCGTCCAAGGCAGACTACATTGCCCACGTTGCCGAACAGAATCCAGATACTGTCTTTGCCCTTCTGGCCGATAACGAGCGTATTGGGTTCATTGGTAAATGTCTAATGGCCATGAAGAAACCCAACCTGTACGTGCTTTGGAGCGATGGGACTTTGTTTAAGCCCAATCCAGACTTTTGCATAACCTTTGCAAAGCAAGCGGGGCTGTATTATAAAAGTACCCTATCCGAGGAAGATTCGCACTATACGGATTCATTCGGATACTTTGTAAGGAACAATGAACAATGACTGGGCGCATGGGGGTATATATGTGATTTTTAAAAATGTATGCGTTAATTGATTGAGTACCCGGCATTAATAAACGAATACTTTTGGTGAATTTGAACCTTGTCCTGGTTTCTCAGTGTTTGGTCACGTGCGTTATTGATGAACAATGAATAGATAAACGAAGGCATAATTTATACGCGCGCTCTTTTCTGCTTATCGTTCATTAAATTAAAACGTCGCATTGCTGGTGGTAGTTTATAATAGTAATACGCGAATCGTGAATGATGTATAATTTTTTTATTCAGTTTCCACGAACGATGCGTGATACAGTTGGCAATTACTGATTGAGTTGTGCATACGGAAAGAATATAGATTTTATTTCTTTATTTACATGCGTTGAATTGGGTCGGATTAAATTGGCGAAATGTTCGATGTGCGCGTCACCTACTCGCGCCCGGTTTCCTCATCGCTACTATCACTAGTGTCCGTATCACTCGTAATGGTGACAATCTCGTTCGCCGCCACTTGGGGGGACCTGCTGTCGTCCTCCGAGTTGAGATTGCGAGACGAACTTGCGTTGGTCCTGCGTTTAAACTTGCGTTCACGTACACCGTCACGCAAGGCATAGCTCGCCGCATTGATGTTGTACGTGTATTTCCATTGCGAGCGGGGGTAAAAACTCTCCTCGTAGTTCTTGCATATTGTTCGCAATGATTCGACAGAGTCCTTGCTCATGAGCGGCGAGTCGTGTTGCCAGAGGTAAGCGGTTATGTCGTACCGCCGGCACACTACTTCGTAAAAGCGAATATACAGTCTTAACAAGAGGTAGTAAAATTCAATGAATTCCCTCTCGAGACTCTTGTCAGTTTGCAGCTGATCGAGAACTTCACTCGGCACCTCCTTCGGTTTTGCAAACACGAGATACCATACGTTCTTGTTGCATTGGTAGACGCTTGACGTGATGTTCAGAAACTCCCCCTCCATTCGACTCATCATTTTACGTACGGTTTTCTGACGCAGGTACGTTTCGAAATTTTCTCCAAAGTCAGCGAGGCGACGCAAGTAGAAGAAGAGGACGCGAATGTTGAGCAAGAGACGGGCGCTCTGCTTGGGCGATCTAAAGAAGAAATACTTTGAGTATTCGTCGGTGGGTTTGATGCGCATCTGGTCATAATGCCACTTTAATTCATCAACATCCACGATGCGGACATGGCATTCGATCTTGCGTTCGGCACACGCAAACGCGTTCGACGCATCAAACTTGTGATAAAGGGGAGCGTTATTCAGCAACGAGGTGGCGCCCTGGATTACTCGTTCCGCGTCAATGCCGAGCCCGTTGCATAGCATCTCATTTAACGTTGTGAGGATGGGCGTTCTTAAACGTTTGTCAAATTTAGCCACATCTCGGAGCCATGTTTGATCAATGGCATCCGATACGATCGCATTGAAGCCTGTTCGCGAGTCGTTCCAAAACGGATACGCGATTGGGTTGACCGGGTAATTCTGGGGCTTGCTGCGTCGTTGATTCGGCCTCGTGTCGGGCTCGGTGCTGGACGACAAGATACGAACCAACTGTTCTTCGGGGATATTTCGGCGACGCTCGTATTTTGTTTCTAATTCGCTCAATTTCACGTAGTTGTCGTTTAAGTTGAACCCAATGATTTGACTTTGATGGTTGCCCTTTTTTCTTGAGCGGAATCGGAGCCGGCGGCGAGGAACTATGTCATTTACTTGCACTTCGGTATGTTGAGCGAGTACGTCATCCTCGTCGTCGCCTTGATCCGAGTTCGAATCAAACCCGTCCGAATTGCTCGTGGTGGATTGAATGATCCGTCGCGTGCGTTTTTTACCGCGGTTGGCCACCGCCGGCATTGCTTCGTTTCGTTTGTGTCCGGTGATTGGTTCGAGGCGAGACGTGGGGTCTGAACCTGAATCCAACACGGGCCTCCGTACTGTTGGATACCAAGCGGCGCTACTGCCGTTCTTCTTCTCCTCTCTTTCCTCCATCGTCTCCTCTTCACTGTCGTCATCGTCCGTTATTTGCTGTTTGTTTAATGCCTCGATGCGGGACGGTTTCACCGCTCTATCGCAAATGATGCCAGAATCTTCTTCCGTATCAAAATGGTCTTCGGGCCGATCGTTATAATTGTCCACTGTTGACATCTCGCATTCCGAATCGGTTTCGCCACAGTCGTCACTGTCGTCATCGTCGCTAAAATACCTCACGTAGGCGGTTTGTTCAGGCGAATTAGGATCTGCTTGTAATAGGTACAACATTTCTTTTTTTCTCAGTAGATATTTATTTTCAACAAAGGGGATTAGTTCTGTTACATTTGGAAGTTTAATGTAGAGATTTGGCACATCGTCCTCGCTGATCTCGGCAGCCAATTCTGCCCACGTTGGTTCGCTGGAATCGTGGAGGAAATCAGAAACCACGTCTGTCTCGGTTACGTATCTGTGATTCTTGAAGATGCAGGGGTTGTTTGGAATGGTGATACACTCATCTAAAAGCGAACAGGGGAGAAAGAGTGTGAGATTTACGATTGTTTACGCAGTTCTAAAATGGGAGGGAGTACGCACTTAGCTTAAGTTCTCGAGGAGACCGTTTATTAAACTATACAAGTTCAATTGACTCACCTCCATCAGGCATAACTCGTCTGATATGCACTTGTAGAATATGTCTTTCCAAGTCACTTGGGAATGAAAATCCAACTTTTCTACTGTCACAACATTTGCAGTGAAACAGTCTCTTCTCTTTCGTGCATTTCGTGTTAGAGCAGTTGTTGGCACATCTCTTGTAATCCGCCATGTTCGGATTGATGTTTGCATATTATTAATATTCAACATAAAACTGTTGTACCATTCCCATTGTTTTGGAAAATTATTTACGAGTCACTTCTGATTGGTTTCCTGGATAAAACTGTTGAAATAGTTGTTGTGTCATCTGTTCATTGTTTCAATGCAAATCGTTTCCTATTGGTGCGTTGGCTACCACTGGGTGGGACACCCATGAAAATTCATTTATTTTAAGTCGTGAAGAAAGCTGTAGATATATTTCAATCGTATATTTCAATCTCTTTCTTTCTTCTTCTTTACAACTTTTGAAATTTTAAAACAACAAACGTTTTCGAACTAAATGTTCATTTTATGGTTGTGAACTGTGGGATGCAAATGTAGAGATTTTTAAATGGACAAGAAGTGTCAATGCTTGAATAGAGTATCTTAATACTCTATTCAATAATAATTCTATTTTAATACTTAAGAGTGATTCCCCGAGGGTACAGTGTTAGATGGTATGCGAAGATTTGTTTGTTGAGGACAGGTTGGAATTTCCCAATTAGAAGGGCTTTTAGAGTGCGTCTTAATTCCATTGTTTTGCTAAAGTGATTATTTTGCATGAGAAGTGGTGGCCAGGGTTTGATGAAGAGTGACGAGCGGGTTCTGATTGGTTTATGTTGTTTATGTCCTCGTGTCCTCCTGTTCTTGTTTTCGGACTTCAAAATTGCGTGTCGTCTTACTGATATAAGCCAGTTCGCAGGTATTGCATGTCCCTTTGTAGACAACGTGTGATTGGTGTACGTTTTTGTCTTTGAGGGAAAACAAAAACTGAATCTTGCGTGTCTGCCAAATAATTGAGAATTTGTAGTGGCCTTTAGTGTATTTGGCGAGCTTGTTGGTAAAGGCATAGCTTTGTTGCTCGTTGGTTTTGCAGCACGGGAGGCGTATGCAAATAACTGGTCTTTCTCTACATTTGCATCCCACAGTTCACAACCCGAAGATAAACATTAGTTCGAAAACGTTTGTTGTTTTAAAATTTTAAAAGTTTTACCTTACATTATCAATTTTAAATACCTCGGCGAAGATATCATATAATTTTAAGTTGTGCGAATGATTTCGTTTTTTACAGCTCGTGCAATCTTGCTTTTCGTAATTCTTCCAATTACGTGTTATTTTTTGTGTTTGTGTATGCATGTCGCCTGGTATTTCGCCAAATGTTTCATTGCCAATCGTATCCTAGATCCTCAAACCCACGTGATGCTGCCAACAATCACACTGACCAATCAGCACAATAAATACAAAACAAAACATAAATCTAAAAGCATCATCTTGCTGAACAATCAAAATACGATTCAGTACAAACAATATATATAGGTAAATTTCAAAGCTATACAAGTTTCGGCTTTATTTCAAGGCCATAGTCATGCTAACTGATAGAATACAAATTATTACAGGGTATTTATACGTAACTAAAGAAAGAAAATTGGAACAAGAAAGGACATTTACAACTGAGAGATGTGCATGTATCCGGTTTCCATATAATGAAGTATTTCTCAATTAGGAACAGGTTACACCTTTTAGTTGTGTTGGAACAGGGGGCGGCGCGGGCCACAATTTTCCAATGTAAAGAAAACTCTCTATTGCTATCCTTTAAGGACCAGATGTATTTGCTTAGTTCAGTTGCATTCACTTTCTTTTTATCTTTGAATGATGCCATGTGATTGCGGTATCCTGTTTTCAACTGGTCCCCAGTAACACCGATGTAACTTCTCATTTCCGGTGGCTTGGTAGATCACGTTTTGGGTTAAGCATTCGCTGTTCATTGGGCGACAAGGTTTGAGTCTGCAGTTGCGTGTTTTTTTCCGGTGTCTGCGATCTTTTGTTGAGGGTGGATTTGTTGTGGGAGCTAATTTTTCTTTTCCAAGTTAGGCATACATGAATAGCTCACTTTTAAAGTGTTTTTGTTGAATATTTTTCTTGGTGGGTTCCCTTCTTGAAGGATTCCTTTACGACATGCGGAAATTTCCTTCCCACATTAGTAGCGAGATGTTTGCTATATATATACATGGTCTACCTAAGTTGTTAGAATTTACTGAGGGCATCAATTCTTTATACCCCACTATCAAGTTTGAGTTGGTATACTATGATCATCATCTCAATGTTTTAGACCTAACGTTGCTTCTCCAAGAGGGGTTTATTATAACTGATATTTATGCCAAGACTACGGACAGCCACCTTTATTTGCCATATTATAGCTCTCATCCTTCTCACTGTAAAAAGGCAATCCCTTATGGAGTGGCACTTAGAATTAAGCGCAATTGTGCTACTGTATATTTCCTCCTTGATGTCAGTTACCTTCCAATTACTCAATACTGGTGATTTCTCCCAATTTGATAAGAAAATTGTCACCAAGTACCAAGTGTTTCAACATTGAATTGAATACACCGAGTCCGAAAATGGCCGCCATCTCAGAGAGCCCAGCCAAAGTTACTTTAAATCGAGGTTAGTCAGTCCAGGATTGAAGGGTTTTCCTGCGAAATGTCGGTGTTTTCGTGAAATGAATTTAGGCATTGTCGAACGAGCTGGTGTGACAGAGGACTAACCTCGACTTCATGCAATGGCACCATTGGGTGTATGATCAGATACACTTAATTATTCAATTTGTATGAGAATGTACAAGGACTATGGTCTAACTTAAATATTGGCCAACAGCAACCCTTACCTGGCCAGCATTAACCATGCTGTCATTGGTCAGGTAGGCATTTCCCGTTCCTGAGAAGTTCAAGTGTTGACTGTGCCTGATTTTGACCAGTGACCGATAGTGAACCACGCTTTCACTGAGTTGACTAGTGTTAGGCGATCTGTAAGGAAATTACAGAAACCGCTAAAGTTCTTCAAGAGCAAACTTTTGGAGAAATACAAATAGAAGATGGACTCAAATGTAATGACAAAATGTTTTTTATTCAAGAATGAAAAAGTAACCCTGACTCTTGATTATGTCTTGATCCTACATTGAGCAGAAGGAAGATAGACGTTTTTGACCTATCACAATACATGTAATTCAATTACATCTGTCTATAATTCAAATGTTTACAAATGAACATAGCAAATTTGCATTCTACAACTTCATTTCTGCTCAAGCGTTCACCAATTAGAACATATATGGTACACATAATTTCCTCCACAAACGACCACGAAAAATTACATAAGAGACAACCTTGTAAAATTGTACAAATATGTCACATTAAATTTAAAAAAGGGATTGCTACATGGATTTAAGTCAATTTTATGCTTTTAAAGCTAAAATTCCGTTTGGGTAGAAAAGTTTGCAGGGTTTAATTTTTGCGATTTTTGCAGGATTTCGCAAAAATTAGTCCAAGTAAACAATTACTCCCCCCCCACAAATTTATAGTATCGTCAATGCAGAGCAACCACATACAGATCTCCAAACTGAGTTAAAAGCTGGTCTTCCTAGGACCAGTTACCACAGCTGATTGAAGTCTCCGATGACGATTAACTATTATTTTTCGAAAGAGATCAATACACTTGATGAATTTTCATTACTGTTGCTGTTCTTTTTTTCTAGAATTTTCGCTAAAATCGCAAAAGTTCATCCCTTTGGGGTAAAATGCGTTCTTCTGAATCGCAAAAATTAAATCCCTCAAAACCTCAAAATCTGAAAATCAGCAGAATTTTATACCCGCAAATTTTTCCAACTATATGATATGTAAGAATCCAAACGGACTGCGTGCTGGAGATATGATTGTTTTTCTTCACCTAAGGTTGCATATTTAATAATAATAATAATAATGATAACGATGACGATGACGATGACGATGACGATGACGATGACGCTGACGCTGACGATGACGCTGACGCTGACGATGACGATGACGATGACGATGACGATGACGATGACGATGACGATGACGATGACGATGACGATGACGATGACG
>JAOCZQ020481137.1:0-10646 GCA_025434785.2 Epizoanthus fatuus | reverse complement strand
ATGACTTATTTATTTGTCCCAGGGAGAAGATGATAAAGATAAAGGGATTTGGTATGAACCTTTACGTTGATGGACTTAACTTCGGGAGGGGGGTTATATTGAAAGTTTAAGGCATATAATATCAATAATTGCCCCCTTTCTAATAGCAATTACATACAGGTAAAAGTTTCATTTGCGACAACAAAAACAGCTTTGTTTCCAAGGATATCTATGATGATGTATTTGTTTCAAGAATCGTAAAAGTAACTAATAGAAAACAGTGGTAACATTACGTTTGAGCCCACTAAATATATAAATATATACATATATCGAACATGATAATGAACACGTGCAAACCCTAAGCTTAGTGAATCCTCAAAGATTGTTAGGTACATGAACATTTCTAGAGAGTACATGCAGTAGACATTTATTTCTGTGAGATTTGGCGTTGTACTTCTTTACTGACATGCTAAGCTTTGTTGAGTTTCGGGATGACTTGTTACGGAACGATGCAGTGTGATTTATGTAGCGGGTCTTAAAATCGTTTTTAGTGAGCCTGACGTATGTCTCGCATTCGTTGTTGTCTTTGTCTTGTTAGGTTTGACATGTATCCTTCATGCGGCAGTTACATAATTTGATGGCCTCGTTCTCAAGCGTACAGTTATTGTTGGCCGATAGCTGTTGTTTGTTTTGATTATCGATTGTCTGTTTCACATTGCTCATACAACTGTTGCTTATTTTGATCGTGTTCCTATTGAAGATGTTTTCCTCACACAACTGTAGCTTGTTTTGATCGAGTTCCTATCGAAGATGTTTCTGAGGATGACCCCTCGCGGGAAGCACTTGTCCACGAGAGTAAGACATATTTTCCCAATGTTGGTGCTGACGCCCTTGCTAAAGGGTGGATTGTACCATAGGATGTTGTTTCGCGGTCTGTTTTTTTTCTTCTGTTTGTCTTGGGAGGCTCGAATTCTAGTTTGTAGTTGTACCCGCTTTCGTTCAGCGCTTTCTGGTAGGGGGCGCGGCTAGGTCGAATGACTTTTTGTCTGATGATATTGACGACAGGCGCCTGTTAATCCCCGCTGGTACGCTTTTTGTGGTTGTGTGTGTGGGGGGGGGAGTACACGGTGGACGTACGGCAAGGTGGCTTTGGGATTTGTGTAGGGGCTATATGATTTCGCAGTAAGGTTGAAGGTGAGGTCTAGAAAGTTGACCACTTTCTTGTTAGCTTCGATGGTAATGCATAGCCCGCAATTTCTTAAAAACAATGCAGACTTCTTTCTTTAATCCTCTCGGTTTCTTTTGGTTTGGCGTCTGTGGAAGCTAGGACGTCGTCTCTGTAAAGGCTGATTTTCTTCCCACACTTGGTTTGGATTTGCGATGGTAGGAAGAAACCTACCAACTTGCATGTTTCTGTGCCGTCGTAGCTTCCCATTGTGATGTCAAAAGGGTTAAAGCTTTTCTTCTGACATTGTTGTTGCTTATGGGTGGTTAGAGTGAGTAATGTTGTCATATACCGATACGAAATCCAATGCTTTATTCAGGAGCTCATCGCTGATATACGGGTAAAACTCTACGATGTCGAAGCAGATGAAATTATGCTTTTCTTTGTTGTCGATGTTATTGAACCATTTTATAACAGATGAGGTATTTTCCACTGGTTGATCTTGCTGCAATGACTTTAGCGTTGATTCTGCCTAGAATTTGCTTGCTTACTTTGCCGACTTCAGATTTGGTGGGATTTATTAATCTACAGGTTTGTTTGTTTGCAAAGTTCGATTTGTGATCTTTTAGAGTCACGAACGCTTCTGTGTTAACTGTCGTCGATACCCAATTTCGCTGTAATTTTCTTATCCTCTTGTTTGATTTTCTTGGCTGTCGCATCCGTAGCCTTCTTGTAGGATTTCGTGATGTTCGTTTCCAGTAAATCGTTGTAAGTTCCGGGCTCCATTTTGTAAAAGTTTGTAGTTTTGTTGGCTGGGGCGAGTAGTTTAGTTTTGCTTTTGATACGCTTGACATCGTTGTTAAGTTGTCAGGTATTTGTTGTTTAGAGCTCACATTGGCTAAAAATCATACCGAACAGTTTATCATGAAGCGTATTTTTATAAAAGGGACCTTATCCCCTGTATATATATATATCATAAAATTTGAAAAATATGAACAAATTCAAGATGGCGCTCAAAGTAGCATATGTTTTATCGAATAACTGTTACCATCAAAATAGAAACTAATTAACAAACAACTGTGGTTATGGCACTTGATTAGTAAAGTGTGGAATACTTCCATTCTTGAAAATCAAGGTGGGCCCTATTAGTCCCCACCCTTGTAAGTTCGTGTTACACAAAACATAATATTAAATAAATTCCTCGGTATAATACTTAGGTTAATCACGCTGGATAAAAGATAATTTTTGTTTGTACTTTTAAACCATGACATACAAAATGGAGATGTTTTAACATATTATGTTTAGAACATGGTTACCAGGTAAAAATAGTTATATTATTGTGCACTGTTTCCTTGAAAGGTCCAAGAATGTACAATTTCCAAAGAAACTTTGTCAGTGATGGCTGGTTGCGAAATTCCGCAGGATGACATGTTTAGAGCCGAATTACCTAAGACTTGCAGCTTCCGTTTGTCTACTGAGGAATGGGAATCAATAAAACCGCATGTTGTACAGTCAGGCGGACGAGCTTTTACGTCACCTTGGACAGAAATATTTGCCCAAAAACTCAAAACGTTTAACCCCTATTGTACGCTGATGTTTACGTACAATAGAGTGAAATCTGAAAACTCTCAAAAACGAAAACAGTCGTTTTTTGTGGGAAAAGCCTCTTGTAAGCATAAAGAATGCAAGGTTGAAGTCGAGCTCATGATATCAGCCTCAAATGAAGCCGAGAGATTTGTAGAAGTGGTTTTTCTAGGAAGTGTTACTCACGTAATCGGAGAGGTAAAAGCACGACACGTAAGACAACCAAAACGCGAGGCTATCAGGGATGAGTTAAGAGGGAAAACACCTTCGCACCTGTATAATGCTAAATTGGCCAATATGGATCCTGAAATGTTCCTGTCTGGAAACCGCGACGAAACAGGTTCCATCAATGTGTTGCGAGCCATTTCATCCGAAGAAAAGCGAATAGACAGGGAAGATGATGACATATTTACGAGTTTGAGAATGTTGAAGAAGAAACTGGAAGAGGAGGACAAAGATGCAGCCAAAGAAGGCGGTGACGAACATTTCAAAAAGCGTAAACTCTTTGGCTACTTGAGGTACATTTGCCAAGAGCCTTTAGTATTGATGATGTGGACCGAGGCTGGTGTTCGTCTATGGCACGATATTGCACCTCAGGCAGTGTGCTATTGGGATGCCACTGGCACCTTAGCACGCCGTGAGAAATCTGACGATCCACAAACTTACTACTATCCCATTGTAGTAGCTCACCCTTTTTCTAATGAAGCACCAATAGCCGTTGCAGAAATGCTCACAAACAGCCATGGAAAGCCGACAATTACACATTTTCTAGCAGAATTTAGAAATGCTGAAGCAAAGATATTCGGTTTCTCCAACGTTGCCATACCATTGAGAATGGAAAGCGACATGAGCTTTCCATTCATTTTGGCTTCTTTAAAAGAAGTGAATGGTGAAACATTGCAAGACTTTCTAGAAAGAGTCTGGAGGGTTGTTAATGGGAATTGCTCTTTGAAGGACAAGCAGAAAATGAATCCGCATGTTTGCACGTCCCATGTCATGCATGCAGTGTTGCGTGGTTGTAAAGAATCGTGAGTACAAAGTAGCTGACAAAAGCCACAAATACTAAAAAATGTATTCATTAGAAAGGAAAAAAATGCATCTTGAGATATGAAAGATATTACCTCGATTTATAAAGCTGATACCGTAAGGCTGAGTTAAGAGTATGTAATGGACTCGTAACCCAGCCTAATGATGCATTTTATTTTGTATCATTTCTAAGGAATACACTTTTTTAGTGTTTTTCAGTTTTTAATGGTTCTCGTTGTCCTTACCCACTTTAGTACAGAAAATGTAATTATGTATACAACCTTCACTGCCTGTTCTATTCGGTAATTAGTCGATTTATCTTTTCCTTTCTTGAATATGAATTTGATATGCATTAAAATCCGCGCACAAAAGTGCAAGCCGTTTTCCCGAGAAAATAACAAACGGAATTAGAACTTCTGTTTGTAATTTATTTTATCCGATAGGTCAAAAATCGGAATTTGATTTTTATTTATTTATTTGTTCATTTGGTCATTACGTCACATTCTAACAAATTTAATGTCATGATTACGCTTTGATGACATCCGAGGTGAAATAAGTATATAGTCCTCAAGTAAAAGAAACTTCAAATGTGTTGTTTATCTATTATTCAGTTTGTTTCTGCGAGACTTCGATTGTCTTGTTCAGCTGTAAATACCCTTAACGTTTGACCATATAAGGTAGTAAAATAATTAAATTATTTGAATTCCTTTGCCATTGTCGTTTTGATCACAGAACATGTTTATGGAGTTTATGAAACCGATTTCCAAATTCCTAATTTTATCACCAAGTTTCAATGTCATTGGTGTTGTCACGCATGTCAATTACAAGAGTGAATCCAAATTAGATGGAATTCCTCGAATTATTCGCGCCAAATTGTGTTTCATTCTCAATATTCTACACATCTCTGTGACCCATGCGGGAGCCATAGTGATTTAAATTTTCCATTTTCTCAGAAAAACGATTTTGGAAGTAATTTTCAATTGATTTAAAATATAGTATAACAAAAGTGTATCTACAATCACCGCAACCATAGCCTAAAAATAATTATTGAATACTAAATTTTATATATGTTATCTATTTATTTACAGATGCAATGGAAGCCAGATTACATTCTTCTTGCACTGCTTTGCTTTAATTGTAAACGGTTCATCCCTGAGCCGCATAGAAAAGGTTCTTAAGCATATGGCAATTGTTTTCAATAGCAAGTATGTTACGACTGGAATGCGTGTCTCATATGATTGGTTGAAGAATGCTATCGAAGGTGTCGGATGTGACGACATAGATGCATGTTCAGAGGGTGACGCAGGTTCTCTATCCCCTATTTGTGATGAAACGGATGAACCACTTGATGACATTGATGAAGAGACGTACCATGTTCTGTCAGGAAAGAGTCCTTTCAAAATAAGAATGGACTTCGTATTAGATGCCGTTTTGTTACCGTCCCAATCAGAAAACGATGACAGCGATTTTGATGAGCCATTGAACAAATATTTTGTTCCAGCTGTATTGGATATGTTACAACGACGATATCTACCAACGTTGCCACTTTGGACTGGACTACTTTTAGGTAATAGAGCATGAAACCACAGTAAGGCCATATGAATGAGGGCACTTTATTGTACTTTTTTTTAACTTCCATTTAACCTCCGTAGGGTTCTTATTATAGAGATCTGTGACGTTAAGAAACCGGCTGTTGCTGATGGGATTGTAGTAATAATCCTTTGTCACCACGTGCATGGAATTCCAATTTAGACTAACTGAACATATTTAGCAATATGTAGCATGAACTTACAGCATAATTAGAGCATTGAACAAACGTGGGAAGCGAACAAGATTGACTGCAGTTCGTTTCTAATACAAAATGAAAACAAAATTCATCGCTTATGTAGCATGCAACGTGTTCCAAAGTTATGCTAAATAAACCACTTGGCGGCCCATTGCCCCCCCCCAGGGGTATGATAGGGTTGAACCAAGTAAATACAGAATTTCAGTGTCAATCAATGCGATGGTTGTCATGACAATCGTATAGATTGTCTAGTTAAAATTGACCTAATAAAATTGTCCGCAGTTAAGTTCTTGTAAAATCTTGCAGTTTGACGTGAAATCTAGCTACTTCCCAATGACAGGGCAGAAAAACATTTGCTAGCTGTCCATTTTAAGGATTCCTATCGGTTGTTCAGCTCTATATTTGCACACAAACTCTTCTGGTTGCTATGGAAAGGTATCAAATACCATAAAAAATTCGTGATTACGTTTCAGAGTAGCTTTATAATAATTTGATAATATATTGTCACAAGTCTTGTACAACGGTAACAAAAGTAAAACACTTACCGTTTCTTAAAAATGTATGAAAAAAGCAGCTTCTCCACCCACCCTCTCTTTCTTTGAGAAATAATGTTATTACCTATTTGTGCACAGGAGACTTGAGTCGGTTCACGGAGATACCATTGGATGAAACAGTGGGTACAAGTGATGTAAAAGATGCAACATGCAAGGTAAAATATCATTTCGCTGATTTAGTAGTCACAACCACATACTACATCATTCACCATAGAAACATGACATTATACGCAATATCAATATGACGAAAATGTTTTTTTTAATTAACCAAAGCTAACACAACACGTGTTTGGACTTCAACAGTATGGCTATACACCGAATAATATCAAGATATTTATTTAGTTATATGCAAAATTCCCAGATTGAAAATCGATTGTAAATTAAATAAAGATCACGTTAATAACTGATGAAATTTTGAAATTTTGAAATTTTGAAACTTGCGTCAAAATTTCTGATAGTTTCTGTATCACATAGGTTGTACATGAAGTTACTAGAAGTTGCAATGCCCATGCAGAATGTTGGATGAAAATCGTCAAAGTAGACGATTTTCAAAAGAAGGGCCGCTTCCGTTCTGATGTCTTTGTGAGGAAACAGTATCGTAATCTTGTTGGAAGGCAACGATTGTTCACTGAACGGTTTGCTATGAAACATAAGAATTCTAAGGTATGTCAATAAATCTATGACCTCAGAATTTTATTTACTAATCACACAGTTGTCACGATTTCAGTTTACTTCGGCGTCACATGTGCTACAAAAAACACAGGGCAAATTTCAGGATCGGTTTCTAGCGGTCGTTATTTACCTTGCCACTTCGCAGCTTGATAAATAATTCTTCAGTGAATTATTCAGGGAATAATTGTTAAATACAGTGCTTTAAGAAAGCAGTAACCATTCGGAAATAATACGTTATACCTGTGGTATATATTACCTGTACTCAGTCCACCCTTTTTCAATGCAAGTTGGTTCAGCGATTTAAACATATCCACTCTAGAGCCAAACCTAATTCAAGTGGGTCCTGCGCATGAGTGGAGGAGAGGTTTAGTCTATAACATCATTTTAACAAATTTGTTGCTCAAATTATATACAGCTATTTCAAAAAAGGTTTATTTCCTAAGAGAACGAAGCATAAAACACATTGGGCAATACGAAGACCCAAATTGATTGTGGTATATTTAATTTACTTGAATTTGCATTCTGCTGTAGTCATAAGCTGCTTATGACTTCAATAAAATAAAAATTTACGCCCTAACTCAGTGGGCTGTGGGGAGGGACGATTGATCCCCAAGAACGTGTTGTTTTGCTATTCATGAACGGGAAATGCTATCATTTTCACAAAATTTAATGCTGGCCAATTTGATGTGCAACGCATAGCTCTACAAGCAACTCTATTGTCATGGCAACCACGTTTATGATTGACACTATTGTCAAAAAAGAACTTTTTTCTAAATTAATTTACGGCGGATTTTTGCATAGAGCTAGCTTAGTTAAGGTCAATTATGGTGTTTGAAATTAATTTCAAATCAATTAGGGCGATTTTCTGATGTCATCCTAAATCCAAGATTATGTCTTTTTATTGTCACATGACGTAATAATTAAAATACCTAATTATTAAAATGTACATATTGGACTAATTAGCTAATCTACGAATTATGGTTTTGGTCCAATTTATGATAAGGATCCCCACCCCCAGCCTTCGTAACAATAAAAATGGTCCAGCCCAGATAAATAATGCTAATAATAATTTCAGGGGCAAATAGATGAATAACATATCTTAAATCTTTCTGATGACATTAACCTTTTCCCAAGATGCCTACATTAGGTAATGCGCAGAAGAAAAGGATTAAGAGGTCCCTCAACCACATTGGAGATGAGAGTGAGGTATGAAAACATTATTCGACCGTAAAAGAGAACATAATTTGTCATATTTTATATATTTAGAAAGTATAAAAATAAATGTTTATATAAAAACAATCAATGTATTGTTTCTATGTATTACATATGTTTACACATAATGTAATTTATAATTTTTAACACTGGATGACATGATGATCAGAACAATCTGGAAGACGACCTATTAAGGAAAAACAGTAAACTGGTGGAAGAGAAGTGGGGAAAGAAAACCAAGTCAAGACTCACAGATTCAGAAAAGAACAAAACTGGTCGTTTTCAGCGTGCACCATTACAGTCTTTTCCTGACAATCCTTCAGTAGACAAGAAAGAACGTACAACGGCAGGAAAAAGAAGGGAGACAAAACAAAATACAGTTTCGTCGAAACAGCAGAAAGGGTAACATACAAAATATATTAAATGTTATTTTCAATCAATAAATATGATATTATTGTAAAACAAATAGAATATATAGAAAATAGAGTATATATCGTAGGAATAAGCAAGCAGTTTATAGCATTATTAATAGTAATTTAAAAAGTACTTCTTTATTCGAATACGGTATTGATTTATTTTTTTCCTGAAAAATGCTAACAACAGGATTTGAAATTGTAAGCAATAAAGCGGATTCGCATAAGTGTGGAAAAAGTTATGTCTTGTCTTTGCAATGTCTTCACTTTGTGATTCCATTGGTTCATCACTTTAATTCCAGCGAATCACGAAAGGAGGCAATAACACTATTGTTTCTTAGCCAATCACGCTTCAGAGTAATGACAAGACAAGACGTTCGTGCGCGCGTGCACTGCATATTGGCGCAACAACCTTGCAACGTGTTACATTTTCCCGCCATATTGCAGCCATCTCACTGGCAGAATATACTACTAATTTTAATTTATTGTAATGTTCTAGCTTTTAGTTTATTGAAACTTATACGAAACTCACTCTATGGCATTCAGTTTGTTTCCTTTGTACCTTTGTTACCGCTCATAACGTCAAAGCCCCTTCGTTACACTATATGATAGTCATATAGTGTAACGTCGAGATCATCAATGTTCTAAGTGTCCAGTGAAAACGATGCAACGATGGATATTATTTATAGTTCTTTGGTGATATAAACACAAGCTATAAACCGTGAAAAAATGCTGGCTTATTTAATGGAACTGTGTTTTCAAAATAAGTAACACAAAGTGATAACAGATGATAACCTATTTTATATTGTAGGGGCACTGGTTATGCAACCAAGAGAAAGTCGACGTCAAACGCGAAACAGCAGACACAACAAAAACTCAGAAGGTACTATAACAATATTATTCCCGAAGTTGAGCTAGGTGAGCAGTAGTGGGTAATTACCGAGCCGCTAGGCAAGGGTGTAAATATCCACCGCTAGGAACCAACAATGAGGCGAATAATTGTTTGCTTTATTAGTTTTTTTCCTAATTTCATGCAGAAGCAAAGGAGATGCAGTAAGCAAGAAAGCAAAAAAGAAACATCAAACTGGAGCACAGTTTAGAAGGTAATACTTGTAAACTTAACTTTAAAATAATTCATATCAAAAGTTTCAGATCATTTGTTTATAATTATAATTTTAACTAAAACTGTGTAAACCTACACAACAGAACTAGTTTAATGTATAATGTTTACCATGTTTATGTGATATTTTAAACACCTAGGAACTACTTAAGTTGAAACCAGTTAACGAAACTAATGAAACCAAAGTAAATAAACTAAGTGTCAAGAAAAACCTTGAAACAGCTGCGTAGTACATCCTCTAATAATATCTATCTAGGATTATTGTAACAGTCATATATATGGTACTTCAGCGCATCCATAATAACGTTGCTCGCCTTTTATATATTAAGCATTTTATCTGTAAACGCATGGAGCTCGGTGATCTAGTTTTATGCGTTCATTATTTATATTACTAGCAGTTAATATCGCAAGTGGAGTGCTGCCAATGCAGACTGCAGGACCTGCTGATACATGTACTCATTCCATTCGGTTGCATAGAATCACAATTTAATACCATACATCAATTTTCAGTTGCTATACTCAATTATTACTATTATTATTATTATTATTATTATTATTATTATTATTATTGTCATTATTGTTAATGCATTTAACGATTTATCTCTGATGGTACCCGGTTAGGTATGGTGAATACACAAATCTTGTTTGTATAAAAAAAACCTAGGCTTCATAAATAGAAAATTGCAGAAAAATTAGTAAAAACAATGGTCTGCCTCGTTTGTTAGGATGTTGGCAATTGGAAGAGGTCTAACTAATAACGCTTCGAGTTGCTACCTCAACTCAACACTGCAGCTGCTGGCCAGAGATGATGTAGTAACAAACTTCTTAGGTATGTAAGGAACGTTAATGAAACAGTAGACTGTCTGCAAGCAACGCTAGTCAGTGTGAACACAATATTAAATAAACTTGCTTTAACTAACTAACTTTAAACACATTTTTGTTCTAATTAGGATTTCGTTTTAGTCGTATTTAGGTTGTGGAACAATCGTAAGCTAGCAAGTACTGCTAAGCATGCTTTCCACATTATATAAATAAATAAAGTATTGTATTGCATTGCATTGCCTTGCCTTGCCTTGCCTTGCCTTGCCTTGCCTTGCCTTGCCTTGCCTTGCCTTGCCTTGCCTTGCCTTGCCTT
>JAOCZQ020480077.1:0-10671 GCA_025434785.2 Epizoanthus fatuus | reverse complement strand
TGGGGATAAGTATGTAGATGTAATACGCAAACGCTACTGGAAGTTCGTAAATGGCGGAAACGAGGAGGGCTGGGAGAATGGCACACCAGCAATCTAAAGACGGTGCCACAAAACAGGCAAAGTATGACCCAACAGTGAACTTGCCAAAAGATAAGCAATTTGGACAACCAAATGGCAACCCTCGTAACAACGGTGGCGTACCTAAACGCTTTTTAGAAATACGCAAAGAGATAGTAAACCTACTTGATCCGAACTTAACCATTGACGACTACAAGGCTATAGTAAACAACCGTAATAAAGAATCAGCACTAAGAGCTATCTTCGCCGAAGCCGTACTAAAGCGTGATATTAAGACTATATTTGAGATGATCAATCAGGGTCATGGCAAGGCAAAAGAGTCAATAGATCACACCACCAACGGCAAGGAACTACCAACACCGATAATAAGTTTGGAGCAAGCTAGTGTACATAGAGACAACAGCGACACGAAAGATAACTAGCCTAGACAAAAGGATCAGGGCAGTAGCTGGTGGCACATCAGCCAGCAAGACGGTCAGCATACTTTTGTACCTGATCGCTAGAGCACAAACAGACAATACCCCAACCCTAACATCAGTAGTCAGCGAGTCATTTCCACACCTAAGACGAGGCGCAATGCGCGACTTCCTAAACATCATGCAATCACACCATTACTTCCAAGACAATCGCTGGAGCAAGACCGACTTCACATATGTATTTGAAACCGGCAGCAAACTAGAGTTCTTTAGTGCAGACCAGCCCAGCAAGGTACGAGGCCCAAGACGAGACAGGTTATTCGTTAATGAGGCCAACAACATACCGAGAGAAGCATGGGAGCAACTACTGATCCGTACAAAAGAGTTCGCGTTTGCAGACTGGAACCCAACCAACGACTTCTATATATACGAAGACTATGTAACAGACGAAGAGAATCAGATCACCAACTCCGACGATGTCAATTTCATAATACTAACCTACAAAGACAACGAAGCACTAGACCCGAACATTGTAAGAGAGATAGAATCACGCCAAACAAATAAGAACTGGTGGCGAGTATATGGCAAGGGGCTAAGAGGTGAGATTGAAGGCAAGATATACAAAGACTGGAAGATAATAGACGACATACCCCATGAAGCACGACTGGAGCGATACGGCCTAGACTTCGGATATGCCAAAGATCCAGCCGCAATAGTAGCAATATACTATTACAACGGTGGATATATCATAGACGAAGTGCTATATCAGATAGGCATGAGCAACAAGCGCATAGCAGATGTGCTAAAGAACCAGCCAAGCGCGCTAGTAATAGCAGACAGTGCAGAACCCAAGAGCATAGACGAAATTAAAGAGTACGGTATATCAATACTACCGGCCAATAAGGGGCAAGGTTCAATCAATCAGGGTATACAATACCTGCAAGATCAGCGCATATCAGTAACCAAGCGATCTATAAACCTAATCAAAGAATACCGCAACTACCTATGGCAAACCGACAAAGAGGGCAGAATCATAGACAAGCCACAAGGAGGCTACGATCACGCGCTAGACAGCCTAAGATACGGTATGGAATCGCTAAGGCCAAAAGAACCAATCAAAATCCAACAATACCAACCAAGCAATTTTATGATATAAGGAGGCAATATGAGTGGGATGGCGTTCGGTAAAATAATAACAGAGCAATCCTATCACAACGGAAGGGTGTCGGTGGTCACAACGAGATACCAAGTGCCAGAGCTAGTAAAAGATAAGTCTCAGGCAATGACGGTGATACTAAAGGCGCTAGAACTAATAGTGAATAAACAGACCACCAGCGTAACAATAAAGGTGGACACAAACCCTAAGAACCATCAATTCAGACTTGTAACCAGGACATATGTCGTAGAAACAAAGAGGGATGTTTCACCGTGATAGTAGTGTATGGTATAATCAATAGTAAGAGAACATACCTGGCGGAAGATTGTTCGTGAGAAAAAGGTTAGAATGGCAATATATCTCACCAAAGAAGAGCTAAACGATAGCTACTATGAAGCCAGCAAAACAGCGAAAGACTGGCACAAGCCGTTTAATGAATACGAACGAATAGCCGGCAACAAACTGTCTAAGACACTAGGGAAGAATATGCCCAGGGTCAACGACGGATCACTAGCAGCCTCACTGCTAGAAACGCCAATGCAGGTGTACCCAGTAATGCAAACAGGCAAGTTCAGCGTAGTAGATAGGGACGAGCAGTGGCTGAGCGAGATAGCGAACATTATATGGAGAAGAAGGATTGTGCCAAAAGCCAACACACAGGCGTCATTCTTTGACAAAGAGCAGATATCAATATATCGCGCGCTAAGATATGGAGCACAGCCACGCTATAACTTCTTTGTATCAAACGAAACATACACCGGCTCAGACTGGTCGCTACCCTACATCCGCAACGTAAAACTAGAACCCGGCAAGTTCAGCGTAGACGACTGTGATTATGTGTTCCTAGACGTATTTTATACTAAGCTACAGCTCCGTAAGATAATAGACCAGATAGAAGAAGATACTAAGCAGGCCAAGATAAATAAGACCACCCCCGACACGAGCTGGAACGTAGAAGCACTAAAACAACTAGTAGATGCAGCACTGACTAGCAAAGAGCTAGATGAGAAAAACCAAGACGAGCGAGAGAAGGCTATTAACGCCAGCGGCATAAAGATCACAGCCTGCTTCCAGCGAGGCATAGGCGCACCATTCTATATGTTCAGTAAGCACCTGCCAGACGGTGAGTGCGTGAGAGAGTGGGTAAACCCCGACCCTACAGGCGACCTACCAATCACCATGCAATACTGCTATGAGAACCTGGAATCACCTTATGGCATAGGTAGAATAGAGCTTGCAGGCCCAACCCAGAACGTATTAGACTATATGACCCAAGCACATGTACTAGCAACACAGATAGGGCTACAACCACCTAAAAAGATAAGTGGGCCAACAGACCAAACCAACTTTGACTCCCTACAATTTGCTCCTGATGCACTATGGCAGACCGGACAAGCTAACATCGATGTAGTACAGACCACTTCAAACGTATATACTCAATTCCCAGGCAACTTCGGACTATACAAAGCTCAACTTCAGAACCTACAGGGCAGGACAGACGGCAGTGTCAGCGCACAATCAGGCGATCCGAACTTCAGTAAGACATCGGCCGGCGTAAAAATGCAAGAATCACGCACAAACGCTCAGGACAACTACCTTCGCAATAAAGCCGACACGGCCGGCGCTAAAATGGCCGAAAAGATGATGAATATACACATGGCGATGATGAGTGGTGCGGACCTGCTAGAAATAGCCGGAGACGACCTAGAACGGTTGACCAAAGCCGGATACTTTGACGATAACGAAGAAACCCCAGAACCATCATCGAAGGATATACCTATCCTATACGAGGAGCTAAGGGGTAAATTTAAGTTTGAGTTTGACCCACGACCAGAGGCAGACCAAGATGAGAAAAACCGCTGGCTAGAGTTAATAGACATAGCTACAAGCAATCCAAACGTGCTACCAGCAATAGAGCAATCGGGCTACCGATTCAACCTAGGTGAAGCATTCAAAAAAGTACTAGGTGCCAGTGGCGCAGACCAGTGGGAAAAGGTGCTAGACGAGATTAGCCCCGAAGAGATAGTACCACCACAAGACCAAGCACAGCTTAACGACGAGCTATCAGCAACAATGCAACAATATGGCATAGGTGAAGATGTAGCAACTGCCGTACTT
Organism: Epizoanthus fatuus; assembly: GCA_025434785.2. Lineage (NCBI taxonomy): Eukaryota > Metazoa > Cnidaria > Anthozoa > Zoantharia > Epizoanthidae > Epizoanthus > Epizoanthus fatuus. The sequence continues at coordinate 6,903 of JAOCZQ020480077.1, read as the reverse complement.
GCGGCCAGACAGCAGGGCTATAGTGAAGAAGAGATACTTAACTTCCTACAAGGAGGCGACCAATGACCGACGATAGCGCATTATATACCGGCGTAGATAATGAAGGTGTATTCGGTAACGAGGCCAAAGACGAAAAGACCGAACAATTTATGGCCGAACAGCGCAAGCAGCTAGCCGAGATAACACCTAAACTACAACTGATACTTGATATGATTGAATCAGAACGTGAGCTAGCACTAGGTTATATCGCAGACTATACCGATAACACTAAAGACGACCCAGACATATACAGGGCTGAAGTAAAGGCCACTGCCCGATACCGGAAATACCTAGAGGAGTTGAAAACTAAGTTCACACTAGCGTTGAGGGAGGCTAAAAGAAATGATAGAAAATAATAAACCAGAAACCCAACGAACAGACCATACCTTTGATATAGACAAAATGGACATATCAGCAAAGCTCCAGAAAGTACACCAAGAAGGCAATTACTTAGTGGGTCTAACAGACAAAGGCATCCGGTTCAGGCAACATATCCCACAAGGCAAGATACTCTACCAGGAAGGAGGTAAATATAAGATTAAAGACATGGAGATAGTGTGAGGTAGCCCAAAACAGGCTATCTCGCTCTGTCCCCTTACAGACGATTCGCTGCCGTAAGCAGCAGAGGTTCGCAACCTAATAACAAGCAGGAATAAAGGAGAAACTATGGAAGACGACCAGTCAGCCAGCGTGCAAGACAATGCACAACTACCAGAGGAAACTGACGTAATCACGCAGATTCTAGCAGACACAGAGGACGATTCAACCATACAGGTTGAAACAGTCGAGGAAACGCCAGAAGAAAGTGAGACAGACGACTCTGAGACCGAAGCGGAGGTTGAGCCAGCCGAGGGTGAAGAAGAGGGCACACAACAAGCCGAAGATGATCCCAAAGAGGAAGCTCGTAAACGCTATGAGGAACGACAACGCCGCCAAGCCGAGAGGGAGGAGCGGATCAGAGCTGTAACCGATGAACACATCAGCGGTGCAGAAGACGAATACGACCAACGCTTACGAGCGATGGAAGCCCAGAAATATAGGGAGACAGTAGAACATACCGAAGGACTCCTTATAACCGAGTTTGAGCGCGTTAAGTCCAACCCAGACCTGCAAATCTTTAATCCAGACAACAAGGAGCAGTTCAACGAAAGAGCCTATAACAAAGCTATGCGTGACTTTAACGCAGGCTACATAGACTACGACCAGAACGGCAACATGGTAGGGATAAAAGGTTCGCTATTTGAACACTTAACAGAATCAGCCGAACTATACCGTGGAGCAGTCAAGACAGGTGCAGTCCAGCAGGTAAGGGCAACTCGCAAAATGCGAGCTAACTCCGATACAAAACCGGCAGCCCAACCGAAGGAAAACCAAAAAGACGAAATCATGGACATATTGACGGCTGAGGACTAAAAGGAGAAAGAATAATGGCACAAAACTACGCAGCAGCACATCTAAACGCCGTTGATGAGCGAGTTTACCTTGATTCACTTACATTAGATGTATTTGATTCTAAGAGCATTCGCCTAGACTTCAATGGTAAGAACTCAGTAACAATCTACAACGTAAACACAGTTGCAGAAAACGACTATGTAAGAAGTGGCCTAAGCCGTTTCGGAGCACTTGTAGAGCTTGGTACTGGTACACAAACACTAACCCTATCTCAAGACAAGTCATTTAGCTTCAGCATTGACCGAGGTAACTACAGCGACAGCATGATGGTTACTGAATCAGCTAAGGCTATCAAACGACAGGTTAGAGAAGTTTCAGTTCCGGCAACCGACACATACAACCTAGGTATTGCATCAGCTTACGCTATTGCAAACTCTCAGGGTGTAGTAGCAGGTACAGCAGTAGCAAATAATACAGTTTACCAACTAATCTTGGCACAGCAAGCAGCACTCACAGAGCTTAAATACCCTAAACAGGGTAGGACTCTATGGATCACTCCAACAGTATTGAATCTACTTAAGAGAGACCCTGAATTCAAACAAGACTGTGACACTAGCTATGCTGACAACAAGAAGGGTATTATTGGACAGGTTGACGGTCTTACTATCAAAGAAGTACCAGCTTCAATGTTAGTAACCAACTTCCAGTTCATGATCACTTGTAAGGAAAGCGTTGTAGCTGTAAACAAGTTCGATATGGTACGAACAATCGACAACGACAAAGATGTTGACGGTTGGATCTGCCAAGGACGCCGATACCACGACGCATTCGTGCTTAGCCAAAAGGCTACTGGTATTCGTATCTACACTAAAGCCTAGTAACTAAATAAGGAAGAGGAGTTATGCAAGAAACTAACGCAAATAACAAACAATCACAGGATGGTTGGTACAAACACAAAGAAACAGGAGCAATCGTACACTTAGAGGACGACCCGACATTTGGCGTACCACTAACAAACTCATATATCAGAGCCGGATTTGTATTTGTTGGCGCGAGTGACCCACGTGTAACTCCTGAAACCCCTGTTGAAGAGACTAAAGAAGTTAAAAAAGTTAAGTAAAAGAAAGTAGGATAATTATGCCACTATTAAACGACGGACGCGTATCTGTTGATGTAGCCACAAACAAAACACTTGTAGCTGCCGACTCAGGTATCGTACAAAACGTAACAGTTGACGGTGTAGTAATAACTCTACCATCTACAGCTGATGGTTTGTCATTTACTATTCGTAACGCTGGTGACGCTCCAACTGGCGCCGCTGCCGGTACTGGTGCAGATGGAAGTGCTGCTGTTTCAGTAAGCCCTGCAGCTGCTGACGGTATCACTGGTAACGGCTTTACTGCCGCCACTAACAAAGATGCTATCAACACCAAAGCAACCTCAAAGGTTGGTGATGAGATCACTGTTAATGGTAACGGTACTGCCGGTGTTACTGCTTGGACAATCTCAAGCATAAAGGGTGTCTGGGCTCGCGAAAGTTAGTTCACCACAGGGGCGGTCTAGTATCGCCCCTACAAGGATTTTTATGACAAAACGATCAGACATACGCCAACACTATCAAACAGAGGCTAATCAGGCCGCACACAACCAACAGTTTCAAGACCGAACTGCTCAATTAAACGCACTCGAAGATACCGTCATAAACGCCTTCAATACGCTGATACGCTTCATAGACGGCAAAACCACCAAAACAGAAGTAGTCAATCAACTCAAAAGCATATCAACACCTGATGTCGATAAAGTAGTAACTGCCATATCGAAGTTAGATAAAGATATACTTGCCAACAAGCTAGACATAAAACCACTAGAACAAGGCCTAAACTCGCTCAAGCGTGAACTATCACTGATACCTAAAAGCCTACCGAAGATACCGGAACAAAAAGACAAAGTAGCAGTTACCAACCTAAAAGAGATCAAGCTAGACACCACGCCAATAGAGAAAGCAATCAAAGCACTGAAGCTAGATGTAGATGTAAAGGCGCCAATTATCAACGTAGACGCTCCAAACCTGAAACCATTGCAAGATGTAATGCTAGATATCATCAAAGCGATCAGCAAGATAGAATTACCAGAAGTACCGACAACTGACCTAAAGACACTAGAGACAGAAGCTAAAACTACCAACAAGAAACTAGACGAAGCCAATAAGCACCTCAAGAAGATTGTAGACAAGCCAGTAGGTGGTGGAGGTGGTGGAGGCGGCAACGGCACACCATACCAAGACAGCTCAGGCACATTTCAGTATGTACAACTCCAAGGTGGTAGTATACCAGTAGTAAACCCTGACGGTTCAAATATAGGGGGTGGTGGATTAACTAACACTGAACTTCGAGCAGCACCAATACAGACCACGTCACCAATCTACAAACTGCTCCTAGACGATACCTCAACCACAAATGTAACCTATGTGGGCAAGGCAGCCATCGGCTCGGCAACAAGTGCATCAGTCTGGCAGATACAGAAGATTGACGAAACCACAGGTATGAGTATTACCTGGGCAGGTACAGCACTATTTACAGCTAAGTGGGACGATAGGACAACAGAAACTTATGCATAAACCGATTAACAGACGATATCACAACTTAGATGACCCGAACGTATCATCTGCTATGACCTGGGATATGAGCAACGGCACAGAGATAGTCGTGGACAACCTAGCGACAACTGGCACCACCACTGACGGCAAGGAAGAATTAACTGTTCTAGCACAGCAGGTATGTGATAGCTATGAGGAGAACTTGTAATGGCAGTAATTGTATCAAACGGAGCAACTAACCTATCAGCAACTGGAGGCTTCTACAGGGCTGAAAGCTATAACCTATCACCGATGAGTACCACTAAGCTATTGATAGTAACACCACAGTATATACCTGTAACCTTTGCCAACGCTGGTAACTGTCAGGGTCTAATAATTTATATGGTGTCAGGTTCTTCAACACGAGCCGTAACAGTAACCCTACAAGAGTATGTAGCAGGCGTTTGGACTGACCGAACCAGCGTGACACGTACTAACGCCAGTTTAATCAACAGTACAACTAACTCAACCTACGGCACGTGGATTAGAGACTTCGTATTTGGCACACCCTATGCTGTAGACACCTCAGTTAATAAGTGGCGATTTAAGGTGGAACAAGGCACAGGCTCGAATACTTGGAATATACGAACTTCTAATGGTACAGCTCCTAGCTATATAACGTGGTGTGACAACGCAGTAACATACGCTACTGGTGACGTGATAATAGCCAAAGACCGAATAACCATTGACCAGACCTGCAGGTTTAATGGAGTGCTAAGTACAGGTGATTCAGTAAACTCCATATGTGCAGTACTTTGCTCAGGCAGTACAGGCGATTATAACAACAACGGTATGTTGGTATGGGAAAACCCACCAACAGCCAGCTATACAATGACTATTAGTGGCATAGTGATGATGGGAGCACACTCAGGCTTTCACGTTGGTACTTCAGCTAATCGGATACCAACAGCAAAAAAGGCTGTAATTGAGATTGCAGCAGCCGTTGCAGGTACTTCCACAATATCAGGCTTTTACGGTGGTGGTAACAATAACGACGCTCCATCTAGTGGACGAGCCAACTTCCAACTTTATGGGGAGATACCAGCAGTACGCTCAACTACCTTAAGTGCAGACGCTGCATATAGCCAACCGAACATTGTAACCACAGACGTAACAGGCTGGGCAGTTGGTGATAAAATAATGGTCGGCAAGGCGACGGTATCAGGTGCATTAACTGAAACGGCACCCTATGAGATAACCTCAATATCAGGCACGAATATAGCCGTAACACCTAACATACGAAACTATGCGAGGCGAGCAGGTGGACACGTTATCAGGCTTAATGGCTATGGGGTAGAGCTGACGAACACCAACACAGTCGTAATGACCAGCTTTATACACTCTGCCAATAATATAGTAATCTCTGGCGTGCAGGAGTCTGGAGCATCCTTTTCGTTTAGTGGTAGTTCATACTGGTACGACGATAATAGTAATATCGGTACAATCGCAGTAGAGGACAATAGTGGCACTAATGGTGGTGTCAATAACGTAACACTTCTAACCAACCTAGACTTTGCAGATAAACCAATCTCAATTAGCCGAAACCATATGTTCAAACAGACATTGCTCAACGTCATATACGGAACGAAAAGTGCCAGTAAAACGATAGATAGCAATATCTTTATGTCATCACAAGTATCAGGCTTCTACTGGAGTCGTAAGTTCATCATCACTAATAACGCCTGTTATAATAATGTCGGGGCGTTTTTCTCTAACACCAATGGTTTGTATAACACGCTATTTGAGAATAACTACTTCTGGGGTTCAACCTACTCAGCGTATAGGACTGACGGAACATCAGCAGGGCTAGTATTCAATAATAATGTCTACGAGCGTATGCCTAGAGGTATCTGGGGCCTATCATCAATGATTGATTGTCGCTTTATAAACGAGAAGTTCTCACTTGAAGAAAATGTAGCCTTCCCAATATTCGCAGCACACGCTAGTTACCCTAGCTATATGAGGGTAGTATTTGACACACCACAGCTAAACACCAACGTAACGCCATCAAGCTTTGATGAAACGATGGTAGACAACTCGCAGGTAAGCTTCCAGAACTACAATCAGGTAGACAAGGTAGATTTCACTCATATGCCATACGGTAAGGTATACCGAACAGGTGTAGGATTAGCCGACACCACCGTCAGGACTGCTGGAGGCTATGCAATGCGTTTCGAACCGACTATGACACCAGAAATAGTGCACTGGGAGCAAAGCGTACCGATAGGCGATATCCAGAATAAGACGATGACTATATCCTGCTGGGTAAAGATTAACGACGCAGCTTACTGGGCAGGGGTCCACGTCAAGCCAACCCTAACAGTAGACTATGACAACGGTACGATAGTATCTAAGGTGGCAACAGCTACAACCGACTGGCAACGGCTAGACCTAACAATCACGCCAACTACGACCTTCGGACAAATTGAGATATCACTATCAGGTTCGACTGACGCTACAGCAGGGGCTAACTCATACTTCTATGTAGATGACTTCAACATAGCCTACCCTGCAGGTGTGACAATAGACCTAGGCAACCTAGACCTATGGGCTGACGGACTACCAGTAGCACCGACAATCGCAACTATGCCGAGCTTAGGTGGTGTTTGGGACGCTCCGTTATCTGAACATAATACACAAGGCAGTTTCGGGTGGTTTGTGAAAAAACTATTAACAGTGGCAAAGTTCTTAGGTCTTAAATAGTAAGTTTGAATATTAGTGATACTATAAAAATATAGTTAACAGAACAGATAAATAAAAAGGAGAACAAAATGGCGATGGCTGAACAACTAAATAGTATGACAAACCCTGTGGGTGGACCAACGAGTGCAACATGG
>JAOCZQ020479017.1:0-10690 GCA_025434785.2 Epizoanthus fatuus | reverse complement strand
CCGGGTGGTATGGGGTGTGTCAATTGAAGCCTCCGCCAAGAGGTCGTAGTGCTCTTGTGTGAAGTCCTCGTCCGTGTCCACCACAGCGGTGATTGTTAGTCGCCTGCGGGTCACTCGAACCACACTCCAACCACGGCACCATTTTCGCCCTGTATGCTCCACACCTCGTCAATGGATACCCAGTCCTCAATCTCATCAAGAGGGATCGGGCTCCCGTCGGTGTAGAGCCTGAGTTGGGCGACCTCCAGTTCGAGCCAGCCCGGTAGGAGGTCCAGCGCTTCAGCAAGAGTCAGGGGTTCGGTGATGAGGGTGGTTCCAATTTCGGACGCCACTGCCTTCTCCAGGTCCGGTTTTTCCCACACAGTAGGAGGGGTGACATTGGGCGGGATGAAAGAGGTAAAGCCACACTTGATATTGTTGATCAGTGCCCTGAACGCGGGGTGTGACGGATCGAGGGTGGGCACGCGGCGGCTCAACTCGGCCACAAGTTGGTCCTCCGGTGGGCCGTAGTATCCCGGTTCGACCTCTGGAACCGGTGTGGTCCCGTTGACACGATGGATCATGATTCTCCCTTCCTTGTTGTTTGGCTCATAGCACGGAATCGTACACCAAAAATTTCTGGCGAACCCAAACTATAGTGTGTTGTTACCTAATTGTGACCTTTCGCTTCAAGACCTGTACTTCCGTGCCCGATCCCTCTTTCGTGTCGTACTTGCCGTTGAGAGGTGCCACAACATTGTCTCCGTGGAGTAGGTAGTTGGTTCATACGGGCGAGTGTAGCACCGGTGGACCGAGGTGTCAAGCCGAAGGCACTTTGCGCAAAGTCTGCTGTGGTTGACCCCTAAACGCGGGAGTTTGCATTCCGGGTGTTGGTGATAACCCTGGGGTTTGCACAAGCACGGTGGACTCGGGCCTCTAAGGACGATGCAACTCGGACCTCTAAGAGCGGTTTGATTCTGGATTCACGCTCGGTACCCAGACCTGCCCAGGAGGTCCCCACGCCGTTATCAAATCGAGACCTTCCACTATTGATAACCATTCTCAATCGTTACCATTCCGTGACCTGCCACGCGGATACCCTCCCCCGTATCCCCCACCGTTACCATCTCGTGACTTGATAATCGTTCTCACCAAGCCACGCCACCCAAGCGCCACCACGCTATACCCTCTAGGGTATCTCGTTACCATTCCGTTACTCGATAATCATTCTCAACTGTTATCGTTTCGTGACCCACCACCACGACGCATACGTATACCTTCGGTTGCATAGTTATGCGTCATCCGCTCCACACCATGTGCCACTGTGCGGCTATGTGTGCCCGTGTGCCGCGTTGGACCCCCGCACTGGTACATGTGTAGGCCCACGTCGCGCTACGCGCTTCTGTGTGCCCGTGTGCCGCGTTGGACCCCCGCACTGGTACATGTGTAGGCCCACGTCGTGCTACGCACTTATGCGCATTCGCGCTGGTATTTGCCATGTTTTACCGTTCGGTAAGGTCACAATTGTGTCACGGTCCACTGTATACCGCGTGTCGAGTTGACTACGGCCGCGCGTATATGCTAGCGCCGATATTGATTGTAACGATTCGGTAACGAGGCTTGACGTGGGGACCTGGGGGGAGCACCCTTGAGGTAGTGGTCAATCGGCCACGCGTATCACGGAGGTTTACTATGACTATGTCTGTCCCCGCGCGCATGGAGCGCATCGCTTTTGTTCGCCTGGCAAGAGGCGGCTACGCTGGCTACTGGAAGGGTCACTATCGTGCGACGATTACCGAAGCAGACACCTTGGTCGACCTCCTGAACGCGCTTCACGCGGCGCGTGACCTTACGGACGCGAGGGCTTAGGTCATGGCTACCAATCACGTCTTCGACACGCCACTAGTTACGGACCATGTGCCGAGTGACCTCTCGGTCCTGGGATACGTCAGTAACGACACCATTGCCAGCGCCATGCGAGATATCGTGGGTAACCTTGACTACCTTGACGCCAGCGCTCCCGTGCCAGGCCTCACGTCGTCCCAGGTCGCGACCCTAGTAGGCCTGCTCAACCGGGTGCAATTGGGTGTAGCCAGTGAGTTCGGGGAGGTCTAGCGCCATGCTCGCGTTCCTCCCAGAACCGTGCCCATCATGTGGCGCGACGGTCGCATGTGAACACTACGCGACGCCCGAGCCGTGGGGCCTTTCATGGCTCGCACCCACCGAACGAAAAGCAGTGAGGTCAGAGTGACTAAACTCGCCAAGTCTCAGACTGTCTACCTCGCACTCATTGAGCGTGGTTTCACTCATAAGCAAGCGGTCGACGCGGCGATATCTGGCCCGCTTTCACGCGCCACCTGCCGAGTGACGAGAAACTTCCTAGCATGGGCACGGGAACAACAAACAGAACGCTAAGACGTGGCGCTAGCCACGAGAGAATGGAGTGAATCATGTCAACCTACCGTGTAACAGTTGACACCTTCCAAGGTCCACCGTGTGTTCGTGTGTGGCGAACGTCTGGCGAGCAACGCATCCACCACGTTCGGGAGTTGTCCAGACTTGACGCCTACATGAAGGAATGGTGGGGCGAAAAGGCTGGATGCATTCGACACCTCGACGGGATGTTTACCGTCGTTTGGTGCGACCTAGAGCCGGCCCCGTTCCCGGGACAACCTACCGGCTATGGACTACGAGAGTTCACTATCTCGGTAGACATGGCCTAGCAGTCTTGGTGCGTTCCCGGGTACGCTCGGGAGCGCCGCCTAGTCCGCTAGGGCGCACAATCAGAAGGGTTAATCAACATGACAGTCAATGGAACAACGCGCGATTCTCAGGCACTTGCCCGCGCTATCAACAATCGCGAGGGTTTTGCATCGTCCGGGGCTCTATCGGGGGAATATGTGTCCGGCGGGGCCGACGGCGACTATGGGCGCTATATCGTCCGGTCCTACGCGGAGCCGATCGCAGTAGTGGACTACACCAAGCATCGTGCCTACGTGACCTCCCGAAAATTCAGCGTCACTACCTCGCGTCATCAAAACACTACACGCGCGGCCTTGTCCCGCGTGCTCGCCGTGGATGAGACAACTGTCCGCGCATCACGCATCGACACACACGGGGAGCCTTACAACGCCTGAATGCTCGCGTACTAGCCCCACAGGGGCAGGGAGACGGGTTAAAAGCCTGGCGGGGGCTTGCAAGCGGTCCCGCTCCCGCGCGGCTAGGACTGTCCTAGCGTCATATACAGAATGGAAAGACTCATGTCCAGAATCGCCGGATACATTTACCGCGCCGAAACGTATTGTGCAAATTGCATCGTCGGACAACTTACCGCGAATCCCGGGGACGTATACCACGAGGAACCCCGAGTCTGGGACAACCTGGACGCGCACCTGGACCTATTGGCGCGAGTTTACGGCGTGGCAGATAGGCACGACGAACATACTTTCGATTCTGACGTGTTCCCGAAGGTAATTTTTTCAACCCAGATTTACGAAACCGAAGAGTGCGGCAATTGCGGCACGGATATCAACTAACCGAAACGGAATAGAACAATGGGAATGACAGATGAGCGCGTTAACGTAATTGTTTACAATGCGTTTAACGGAATGGGTGATTCAACGGGAGAGAATGACTTCGGTTATTCCGTCGCTTGGATTGATTTGGATGACTTTGTGGAATGCGACGGATTTATCGACGTTCCTAACGAATGCCGCAATGACTCGGACGCGTTGACCGCGTGGCTTAAGACATGGCGGGACGTGGCAGGATGCCGCTACGCACTCGCATATATCGATGCCGATGGTTCACGTAGCGCTGTCGGCTATGACACGCGGGAGAGCGTCCTAGCGGCTTATAGGGACCACGACGCGGCATATCTCGCATGGCTCAATGACGACGATACAGAAACGGAATAGAACAATGACAGAACCAAAGTTTAGGAATGCCGACGGAACGCTTACGGCATACGCTTTCGCGTGTGGTTATGTAGAGTCATTTACCCTTGACGGAGCGGGCTATTACAACACGGACGCGCCCGGGGTCATCCTCTATAAGGATGGTGTCTAGCATGTCAAGGCGCACTCTCTCCCTCACGGTAACAAGCGAGCTTGGGATTCTTTCGATACCCTTGGAGAGGCCCGTAATGCTTTCAGGCGTTACCGTGCCGCGATCCGTAAGGGTATTGACGTTGTAACCGTTGACGACGAAAGCAACTAGCGCTCGCTAGGTGGCTTGCCAGGCTCCCACAGTCTGGCAGGCGCGCCTAGGGACTCTAGGCAATCTAGGCCCTCAGATGAAAGGAATACGAAAATGGCTCAGTACCCTACGCGCAAGGAAAGCACCGACGCCCGCCACGCGGCTAAGAATGCCCGTGCTCTCGCCCGCTTTGCCCGCAAGAACGCTAACGCTACTGACGGGGCTGTGAAGTCCTTGTCTCAGGGGCTGACCCGATGACCGCCGCACCGTTTGCCCTTACTGAGTTTGAGCAGGAATTGGGGCTGACGGTTGCTCAGGTTCGGGACGTTCGGAACAGGGCATACATTACCCAAGATGGAACGCGAGCGCATCTTGAGGACTCCGGGGCCGGTTTGACCTACGCCGCCGCAAGAATGGCGCTTGGTACAAACTCCGTACGCTTTGTCGGGGTCAATAAGTCCACGGGTTACCTGATCTACGAACGGCGATAGCCTACAGTCCGCAAGGGTCCAAAGCCCTGCACTCCCTGGCAGGCCGGGGGAGCGGACACGGGAGCCGAAAACGGCTACAGATGAAAGGATGCTGAAAATGTATACTCACAGGTTCCTATGGGATGGCGACGGTCACACATGCGCACATTGCGGGACAAAGCGACCGCGTGCGACCCCCGAACAATACCAGGCTTTCAACGACGCTAAAGACGTAGCGGGGGAGTACGTCCACGAGACGATCAGCGCCACAGGTTACCCGCTGTACGTGTTCGGCTTGTCCACCGATCAGGGTTTCGTTCGCGCTGTCCACGCTTTCGGCATCGACGGACAGGCAGACGTGACGCGCTTTCAGATCAACATGAGCGACGTTGACACGGTGCCCCCCTCATTCCGTAAGTTTCATGCGCTGTATACCGCCGAAACGGTTAAGGCTGTGCGCGCCATGTTCGCAGCCCGGGTTGCCATTGTCCACGCTGAAACCGTCCCGGAATGCGTCGAAGCCTAACCCACAGATGAAAGGATGCTGAAAAATGGACACGGTACAGCGACAGAAACGCCATGACGGCATCGAGGATGCAATAGCAGATGAAGATGCGGCGTGGTGAAAGCCCGTCTAAGCGCCTCAAAACCCTGGACCCTCACTCCCCTACCCGCAAACCATCCCAAAGCGCCTACGGAGCGCACAGGGCCAAAGAAACCCTACTCAGATTGGAGACCCCTGGCGTACCGCTCTCGGGCTCGCTTGGCTGTACTGGCGAAAGATGTAACCATGTCCCGCATAGCCCCTCCCGGCAACGGCACTCACCACCCGGCGCAAAATCAAGCCCTCACCGGGTTGTGTGGCGTCCCCCTTGACCCCGCTACAGATTGGACGTTTTGCGAATCGTCCGTGACCTGTCGCTCGTGTCTCCACATCATCAACTCAGAAAGGAACTCAGATGCTTGACACCCTGTCCGACCTTCAGATGACCGTCATCACCCAAATCGACTCCTTGCCCGAGGCAAAGTGTGAGTCCCTCCACGAGTCAAGCGTGTGCGGTGTGGAGGTCAGGTGGTCTCGACCCCCGCACCCCTGTGGTTGCTACCCTCGACTCCTTGTCTGCCAACAGGACCACGACCACGTGTTCAACCCCAGGAGGTTTCGGTTCAGATGTAGCACGTGCGGAAAAGCGTTCACCGCCGAAGATTGTCGCACCGGCTGGTATCCGGTCTAACCCGGGCTGTGGAAAACTCGGGAGCCTGTGGATAACTTTCTCCAAGCAAAATCAGGTTTTCAGTCTTTAGTACTCACACAAAATTCATACCATTAATACTACGTAGTAGTAGTAGTATGAACATCTCGCGTTATAAGAAACCTGAAATCCTGATCGACAAAACCCCTGGTAAAACACCACACCCCTAACCAAACCTCCGCTTTTCTCCCCACAACGTATCACTACTCCTACCACATAGGTATACATTCCAAAGGTGACAAACGCACGGGTTTGGTTACTAACAGGTTTTTCCACACCTGTGGATAACCCTGTGGAAAACTCATTTCGTTACCAAATCGTTATCTTCGGGACTTGACACCAGAACACAACTACCGGATACTAGTAGTAACGGAAAAACCGCTCTCTGAGAAAGGACAACTGACATGCGCCACCACCCCGATTGCGACGTGTTCCAAGCCGAGCAGGCACGAGACACGATCATCGAACTTCACTTGCCCGGGGACCTCCCCAACCCGGATGACTATTCCTGTCTACCAGAGTGTGGTGACACCCCCTACGTTGGCAACCACTACGCGCTGACCGAGGCGGAGGCTAACGCACTGCCCCGCACGGCCCCCGGAATCTCAACCTTGGATGAGTTCCAGGACTACCGGGTAATCGCCAAGAACCGGGACGGCATCCCCGTCGCTTCGTGGTTCTCCCGCTAGAGAAAGGAACTGACATGGCCGAGTCCGACAACCCCGTGACCAAAACCATCACGCTGGACGAGGCGATTACTGCCTGTGCGAGCCTGTATGGGGACAAGACCCTGCCAAACGTGTCGGGAAGTGAGTACGTTCGCGGCCAAATGGAATTGCTGGCAGAAATGTTTGGCGTCCCAGAACACAGGGTCTTTGACACCGACGCTACGTGGGGGGACGTGGTGGGCTATTACCACAGTCTTGTCCTTGGCGAAAAACTGTTCCCTCTTGCGGATTGGGAGAGCGAATTGCTTGAGCCGACCGGAGGTGAGTCGTGACCCCAACCGGAAAACCCCACACCTGCCCCCGGTGTACCGAATACGTCACCTTGAGGTTGTATCCCGTGGGGACCACCTCTTGATGCTCGTTGGAATCCCGACCGCGTTTTTTGCCCTCATGGGCGCAGGAGACTGAGGTAACACCGCTCTGCCCTTCTCTTCGAGGCAGGCATCGCTTCACCCCCGCAACTGAACACCCGTCGGCTCTCCCGTTCCGGGTTGGTCGAGCCTGGACTTGACAAACCCCTACAACTACGGTTAACTAGTAGCATCACCCGAACAGAAAGGATGGATCATGGGGTTGGATATGTACCTGGAGGCCCGCACTTCCAGTCGAATCGACTACTCGAACTATGACGAGTCGAAGAAGTTGGCCGTTGAGGCTAAGCACGAGGTCTTTCCCTTCGCATCGGAAGCCACGGACTGCCACCCGATTCAGCAGGTGGGAATCGTTGCGTACTGGCGCAAGGCTAACGCAATCCATCGGTGGTTTGTTGAGAACGTCCAGGACGGGGTTGACAACTGCCAGTCGTTCTACGTCAGTGTCGAGCAGTTGCGGGCCCTTCTTGACGCGGTGGACCAGATTTTGGCAACGGTAGACCGTGGCCAGCCGGTGACACAGACCGGAATGTTTGGCCCCTACGAGTCGCACCCGGACGTGACTTTTGACACCAGGCTTGCACAAGACCTGCTACCTTCTCAGGAGGGGTTCTTCTTCGGCTCCACGGATTACGACCGGTGGTACGTCCAGGACTTGCAGACCACTCATGACCAATTGAGCGCGATTGTTAATCACCCGGATGTGGACAACTTCTACTTCTACTACCAGTCATCGTGGTGAGCCTCACGTGACCGACATTGACAACGAGGTGGACTTCGGCATCCCGTTCAGGATCGACGCGGAGGGCCGGGTTCAGAACGCTGACGATGCTCCGTATGTTGAGTACACTGTGTACGACTACGGCCTGGGGCTCGGAGGGATTGAATGGCCGTCAGGTTGGACCCCTGTTACCGGATTCTCGGGACAGCACGGGTACTCCGGCCCGGTCATGCACCCCTCAGAGGTGCTGGGTGGTGACTCTCCCTTCGAGAGGCATGTGCGCTCCAACCCCGGCATGTATGTCCTGGTTCTCGTGGGAGACCTCCCAGATGTGGATGCCCCCGACCCAGAAGCGTATGGCTGGGCTCTCTTGAGAAAGGATTGACCGTGACCGCTAAGTACGAGTACAACGTATACCGAGACTTCAGAACCCCGGGCATCTTGTATGTGGACCGCCGTGACGTGAAACACGACCCAGCCGGGTATGAGTATGTGGACCACTTTGGGACCACCTGCGAGGTGTATGAAACTGTGGAAGTCCCGGAATCCGATCTGGACGCTAACCCCGACTGGGACGACACATACTACCTGGACACCGACCCGGACCTCCCGTGGTTTGTAACCCTCCTCTACTTCGACAACGGAAAGGACTAACATGCTCTACGCTATGACATTCGTCTGCCTCTTCCTCATCCTCTGGGGCGTACCCGCATTCATCGCCGGGGTACGTAACGATGTCCGTGAATGGCTCCTTTACATGGTGTTGCTCATCATTGCCGGAGCCGCTACTGGTCTGACCGCTTTGTGTGGTGGACGATGAAAGCCGAACAGTACCTCCCCGGAGACACGGTTCAGCACCACACCCCCGACTACATGAAGGGTCGGACATATGAGGTAGCGCGTGTTGATGGTGATCGCGTGTGTTTCACCTCTGGTGGGTGCGGACACCCGGAGAACTTCACACTGATCAAGCGCTATGGCCGGGATGTCAAGTCCGTGATTGTCAACCCCAGGGGCGGAGCCCGGATCGAGTTCCAGGATTCCACGATTCTGTGGTGGGTTGTATATGATGAGAGGTGGGCGGTCTCATATGGGGTCCTTACGAATGAGCAGTTTCAGACCGTACACAAGGACTGGACCTACGAGTACCAAGCACCTGAGACTCCCGAACCCTCGAATGTCCGGGCTCTGAACCTGGACTCCGCGTTGGCCGAAATCAAGCGTCGTCATCAGTTCTGTTCCGAGTTCGACACCCAAGTGTCACGCGCCGAGGCCATTGCGGGCTCCGACGGGGACACCCAAGCCGCACTGGAACTGGTGGCGAAAGAGCAAGGACGGCCCGAACTGATTCAGGAGTTGCGGGACCTGCTGAAACCGCGTACACTCAAGTGGAAGAAGGGGGACCTTGTTGTCAACGCCGCGATCCTGAAGAACTCCCCCGACTTCATAGTCTCAACTGTAGCAGAGGACGTGTACGTGGATGACACGAGGTTCAGCGTCAGGGGTCTGACCTTCACGTACCCGGTCGCAGAATATATCCGTATCGAGTTGAAGGAGGCGAACGATGACTAACCGAATCCCCGAGGCCGCCCTCACCGCCGCCCTCACCGCCGCTCGGTCCGCCGACGCTTACGCCGCTGACGCCGCCGCTAACGCCGCTTACGTGGCCACAACTGCCGTGCTGGTCAGGAATCGCATTACCCCCGAACACTTCGCTGCCTTGACGGCACCATTTAACGGCGTTTACGACTTCGACAAGGAGAACTGACTGTGACCCTCACGTACCACAAGGGCGACATGTTCACGTCCAGTGCACCGGCATTCGCTCACGGAGTCAACTGTGACGGCGTGATGGGAGCGGGCGTAGCACTTGCTGTTCGTAAAAAGTGGCCCGAGGCGTACCGCACGTACCGGCTTCTTTGTGGGGACGGGGCTCTCTCTCCTGGAGACTGTTACACCCGCGTCATCGACACGATTACCATCTTCAACCTTGCCACCCAAGACCGACCGGGGCCGTACGCCCGAACAGAGTGGATCGAGTCAGCACTAGAGTTGATGGCGGAGGATGCGTTGAATCTAGGGGTTGACACGGTAGCCATGCCGAAGATAGGCTGTGGTATCGGCGGGCTTCGCTGGGATAACGTGGAGCCGCTTGTTCTGAAAATCGCTAACCTTTTGAATGTGGAGGTGTGGGAACTGTGACTTATTACAAGATGCTCAACCCCAACCGTATGGCCCCTATCGCACCCGGATTTCAGTACCCGCCCGTCGGGGGGTGGACACCGAAGATTTCTGCTGACTCCTTGTCCATGTGCGTAACCGGCTATCACGTGGTGGACTCTCCGCGAGGGGTTTTGGAGCACATTGCACCCGATGTTTTCAAGTGTGACGTGGAGGGTGTCGGGGAGCGGGACGTTTACAAGGTTCTCGTGGAGTCCGTGAAGTTGGGCCGTCAAGTCATGGGCGCTCCTGAGTGGGCGGCGTTTGCGCGGGATTGCGCCGATCACGTGGCGCACCTGGATAACGCTCGGTCCGCTCGGTACGCCGCCGCTCGGTCCGCCGCTCGGTCCGCCGCTTACGCCGCTGACGCCGCTCGGTCCGCCGCTTCCGCCGCTAACGCCGCTTACGCCGCTTACTACGCCGCTTACTACGCCGCTAACGCCGCTTACGACGCTTACGACGCTGAAAGGGCGTGGCAAGACGAACGGTTGGCGTGGTATTTGACGGGGGAAGCCTACGACGAGAGAACAGGTGCATAATGACCGCTCACCCCGCCGTTGACCGGTTTATCGCCGCTATCCCGACGTTTACCGCTAAACAGTGGCAGTCTGTTGTTGCCGCTTACTACGCCGCTAACGCCGCTAACGCCGCTTACGCCGCTCGGTCCGCCGCTCGGTCCGCCGACGCTTACGCCGCTGACGCCGCCCGGTACGCCGCTGACGCCGCCGCTAACGCCGCTAACGCCGCTTAC
>JAOCZQ020477968.1:0-10694 GCA_025434785.2 Epizoanthus fatuus | reverse complement strand
TCCGGTCTGATTTTGGTACAAAATAAATACCAAGTTTGTTGTAAAGCTTGAAGAAAATTTTGGTTTTGAGTGAAGGGCAGACCTTGTATGTAATACAAACTTTTTTAATTTTCCACCTTGTATACGTATCTGGGCCGATCCGCCCTTGACGGTATATATACGGTACATGCAATCCGCACATTTTGGCAATTAGGCCAAAACTCGGGGAATCGGGGGTAGAGTAAATATAAAAACTTTTAAAAGGTTGCGCGGAGCTGAGTTACCCCCCAGCTATAGTGGCCTGGAACGAGCGCGCCTGGGCGTTTGTGTATCCACTTGGTAAATTATTTATTAGACTTCGAAAAAGCTTCAAATCACCTGCATGGATGCACGAATTGTTAAGTAATCTCTTGAATTTCAAGGGTGAAACCTCTAAAACAGTATTCAGTGTCAGTATTCGGACATACTGCTAGAATGAATCAGAGACAGAAGTTGCTTCCAAACAAATTGTATAGCTTCGAATCCTAAACGAAGACGGAAGAGTGAGCATCTTCATCTTGGTGCAGTGGGTTTTGACAATTTTACCGTTTGTTGAGAATGAGATCGCTGATCGGCATTTCCTTGTGGAACTGGTAGTCAAGATGGCGCGATCACCTGTAACAAATTTGGGAGAACGTATGAGAAGAGATGGAAACACTACTGCTCTCGGAATGGCCCGTCCTAGAAGTCCTCGACCGGATAAGAAACTCAGTATGGCTTCTTCAAAAAACGAGGAATGGCAGGCAATTTCCAGTGCTGTTACTGCCCTTTTTCAGCGTAAGAAGCTGGAAAACTTTGAGCTCGAAGCTCTAACTGTGAAAGTGAAAAACGTGAAAATGGAGCTTGGTAACAATCAGATATGTAGTAACTACAAGGAATCGATTTTGATGAAAGGAATGATTATTCTACGTGAAGATGTGAAAGAGAAATCTGGGGAGCTATTGTTGGACAAACTGGCAGATGTGTGGAAATACTTCTTCGGATATATTTTGCCCATGTTGCAGGCGATCTTTCTTCACCTAACACCGCCCGATGGATTGACTATTAGAGACATATCGCTGGTCAGTTTCAGGGATATTGTGGTAGTGAAGACAAAGTTGGAGGAAGCCTTTAGTATGGATGTGGTTGTGCCGCCACGCGTCACACAGATGCTGTTGATACTGCAGGTGAATATTATTGTAAATATTCTGTCTATTGGCAGCTGGAGTTGCTTTCTACAACAATTGCATAAAAAATTTAAATGTTTAAATAGAAATTTGATAAACAGTCTACACAAGTTTAAGCGTTGTAATGACTACTGCACAGTGTTAGGGAGGTCGCGCGACCTCCGCGCGGCCTGTTGACAAGAAATATGGCGGCCGTTCAAAACTCCAGTTTGGCAATTTTCGAAACAGTGTAGAAAATGATCTACTCAACATAAACCTTTGAAAACGTCCACAATTTTAGATAAATACCTTATCTAACTATAGCCAAACTCCTGTATTTCCAGCTTGTTCGAGATCGGAGTAATATTGTTCGGTAGGAAGCCATGTTTCACTGTTTTTCATCCGTTTGTGCGACCACGGACCCTGACAAGCGGATGACCGTCAAACTTCAGGCGCGATTCCACACGTGAGCGAAACGTGTACAGCTATTTCCATAGCAACCATCAAGTATAAAAACTCAAGAGCTTTCGAAAGAGACTGGACGCGTCCAGATCTGCCATTGTTGAGGTGAGTAGAGTTGGATTTTCCAACTTTGAAACGCAATTTCTTCGTGATTTCTTTAGCTTGTCGTCTTCCTTCCACTTGAATATTAAAGACGATCTTTTTGTGATTAATTCTACCGTAAAACTAATGCAATTTTATGCTTCGCTCATGTGTGGAAATTTGCAGGAAATTATGACCTTTAGCCGCGCGCGGAGGTGGTGATTTCAAGACAATGGCGGATCACTTCAACAATAGAGATAAGTCGATTGATTGTTATACGCGTGATGATTTGCATTGTTTGATATTTGAAAATAAGGCTCCGGAAGAAAAGAAAGGTGTTTCGTTTTTAACTTGCGGCTTTTTCAAGTCTTTGTTTGATTATTGTGATGAAGAGAGCAGTAAATTGTTGATGAGTAAAACTAAAAGTAAAACTTACGAGCACGTGGTTCAGCTCGTGTCAAATTTAGATCGAACCACCCTCGAACAATGTAAATCCTTCACCCAGATCCGTAATCTTGTAAGAACTGTCAAAACTAAAGCAAAAAATGATGATGATAGCGGTTTTTGGGATTTAGTTGTTGAAGATTTTAGAGATTTGGAAAAAAATTCTGAAGAAACTGATGGGGGTGGGCAGAGTGGGGATGGGCCAGGGGCTGGGGTGCATTCCATTGCCCTTGGGCCCAGATGCCATGAACTTGGCATAACAGATTCACTTTTGCTTGCTTTCCTAAAGGATCAGGACGCTCTAAAAAATCAAGGGTTTTCGACCATTATTGTGACAAACGAAATTGTGCTCGAACTTTCTGATTTTCAAAAAAAATCAAACCAGGCACTTGAATCATTGGCAGTATGGATTTCGGCTCTGAGTGGAAAGAGGATTAATGGGAAATCAATTAGTAAAAAACTTACTGCATTAAAAGACAAAAAACGTGATTTAAACGTGAGGAAAAAGAAATCAGAAGTTGAGGCACTCCTTCAGAAGGAGTTTAAATTCCCTGGTTTGCCAAATGATCTTGATCTTCAACAGTTAAGATTGTCTAATCCAGAACTGGCAAAGTGCATCGAAAACTTGCAAAAAGACAAGAATCGTATTCGTTCTTCTGAGTCAGTAATACATAAGCAAAGCCAGCAAATTTCTTCTCTTGGAACAGAATTAGAAACTTGTAAACTAGCTTTGGAGCAGTGTGTAAGTGACTGGCAGACAAATCAGAAAAGCAAAATTGAATTAGAGAAGGAAGTTAAGAAACAGAAAGAAATTGTTAACAAGACATCGGCAGAACTAAGAAAAGCACTTGATCGTGTAGGGAAATTCAACCCAAAATATGCAAACAAAAAGATTAAAACTCGAGACAAGGCCATTTCTAAATTAAATGAACAAAAGAAGAGTTTGGAAGTGGACATCTCAGACTTGCATGCTGAGGTGGAAAATCTTAAGAAAGAAAGTGCTGAGAAACAGAAGGAATTTGATGAGAAAGTTGAAGAATTGGGTCAAGCCATAGCTGCAAAAGTAAAAGCACAGCACAAAGCTAGTCGTTACAAATGTAAAACACCAGATGAAAGTGCCCAAGTAACTAAACAGGCTGAACAGATTAAGAAATTGGTAGAATAAAATACTTGTTTGGAAAATGAAGTAGCTGAAGCTCAAGAAAAAATTGAAGAGCTTTTGAGTGGAATGGATGAAGTAAAATATTTTGAAGGTGGTAGCTACACCAATGAAATGCGGGAAGTTTGCCAAAAATTGCTAAAACTTCATGTTCCAACAAATAGTCTTTATGATGTTCTTGAAACTGTTTTGACCAGACTAGCTGGTAAAAAATTTGATCGTTTGCCAAAAGCAACATTTGCCAAAACTATGTTTGTAGAATGTCGAGCATGGTCTCAGATTCAATTGGCTGAACAACTATTAGAGAATTGGGACAAAGATAACTTGACCATGCATAGTGATGCCACCTCTAAACAAGGTGACCATTATGGCTGTTTTCAAGTTGGCACTGATTCTGGTAGTTTTCTTACCCTTGGAGTCAGAAAAATGTTCACAGGAGATGCGGAGACGAACCTTGAAATTCTCCAGGATATCCTCGCTGACATTTTTAAGATTCGGGGTTTTAGTGGTGTAGAGGTAGATGAAAGAAAAGCCAAGGTTTTGTTTGCAGTAAAAAATTTAATGTCAGATAGGCATATTGTTCAGAAGAAATTCAATGAGCTTTTGTCGACATATAGAGAGTCAGTCATCCCCACAGTAGTTGAAAATTGGAATGCATTAAATCAAGAAGAAAAAGACAAACTTTCGACACTTAATGATTTTTTCTGCGGGATGCACTATGTTGTTGGATTATCTGATCAGGCTGAAGAAGCAGTCAAAGTTTGGGAAGATTTGATTTTTGATGGAGCTAAAGTTGGCTCACAGTTGCTTTCAAGGGGATATAGTAAGGGTGAATCTGGCACTCTTAGGTTAATTAGAACAATTTGTAAGGCCATTCAAAGTAAGGGGTGCCAGAAATCAGGAAGATCAGTTGATTTCTTGGCTTTTCTTAAAGATAAGCATGGTAGGGAAGAGATCAGTGTTCCCCTGGCACCATTTGTAGGCAACAGATTTAACATTATGTTTCATAATGCTGCCGGGCTTTATTATTTGGAAGATGATTTGAAAGAGTTTTTGGAGATTTATAAAAATGAAAATGATCTTTTGAGAGCTGTAAATGAGGATGTGCGAGTTAATTCCTACCTTGTTGGTACCAGGGCCTTGGGTCTGATCTCCAAGTTAGTGACAGTTCCCTTATGGAACATCTTAGAAGACAAGTCTGTGAGCATTCTTGAAATGTCAGAGAAATACACCCATTTGGTTAATTGTTTTGAAAAATGGGCTCAGGATTCATCAAAATTTCTAAAAGATGAATAATTAGTTTTTGAGAATGTTTCGATTTCCAAAGATGATGTTTATTTTAAATTAGTTGAACCAGATGAAGAAAGAGATGAGAGCACAAAACAAATTTTGGAACTGATTTTTGCTTCTTTTGTAACAGTATCAAAGAGAATGCTTGCAGATCATTTGCCTGAAGGAAAGTTCCACTCTCCTTCACCAGATATAGCTAATGTGGCCAAGGGTACCCAGAAGACAAACGTTGAGAATGAGAGGCAATTTGCTACTTTTGATAAGATTTTTAATGAAAAGCCAAGGATGACAACTTATGCCCTTGAAGGGCTTTTGATGTACAAACAAAATAAAACTGATCAGTTTCAACAATCCTTAACAGAAGAAAAGAAAGCTGAGTTTCATTTGTTGGCAAAAAGATCAGTAGCTCAGCAATTGGCGTCATATAAGGAGCGAAACTTGGAAATTTGGCAAAAAAGAAAAGAAAAGGTCGAGAAAAAGAAACAAGACCAATCACAAAAGAAAGCAAAAGAAATGGAAAAGAAAGAAAATCTGACAATTGAAATTGGCAATGTTGGTGGATTGTGGCTAACTAGGTCAGATGCATTGGATTTTTTGACTGACAAGACTGAACGGCAGAAAGTAGAAGCTTTGAAAATCCAAATTAAATTCCGACGTTTTGTCCTGGGAGCCGAGGGTAGACACAGCCTTTTTGCTTTTTCTCATGCGGGAAAGCAGCTTAATTCAGATCAGCTGCTGTCAAATTGGCAAGATATTGTCTCCCAAGAGAGACCCAGATAGTGATGATGAAAATTTGGCACAGCAAAATCAAGTTCATGTTGTTGATTTTGAGAGAGTTAATCTGGCTAAGAAAATATATTTTGACAAGGCAGTTAAAGCAACAGAAAAGCGAAAGCTAGATCAAGCAGAAAGTGCTGCCCGTAAACGGCCAAGACTGGAAACTATGTTTGATCCACCGATAACTGTGCCAGGGCAGCTTCTTGGTAAAAGAATAGAGCACCTGTGGGATGATAATGGTGCTATCAGTTGGTTTAACGGAACTGTTTTCAAAATGTATGGTAGAGTAAGAACTAGTTTTGATGTTCAGTATGATAATGAAGATGAATTTGTTTCTAAAGTTAACTTGTGGAAAGATTTTCAGGAAAATTTACTTGTAATGAAAAAGGTTGACAAGAGTGATTTCATTGGCAAGCGAATTACCCACAAGCTAGAAAGTGATGAAGGTGATGAAGAGTGGCTGCCTGGCATAGTTATTGATGTAGTGCGTTCTGGTAGTGAAGCAGATGCAGAGTTAGACTCTGCATCATTCCTAGTTAAGTACGATAGTTTAGAATTAGATGCTGGTGTAGATAGTGACGACTCTGAGGAACTTCATGCTTTCCCATTAATCCAAGAATATTATCAGAATTTAGTTCGGTTTCTGTGACTAACTTTATCTTGGTGTTTTTTCTTCCAGAATTACAAACTGTCAAGTACACTGCATTTGCTGCCCCTTGTGTGGTACCCAAGGAAATTTTTGTTTAGTATGATTAATGCTGTCCTTGCTTTTAATTATATATTAATTTTATTTTATTTAAGTTAATTTATTTTAGGTTAATTTAGCATAGTAATATCTTATTTTGTAGTTTTAATGGCTTGGGCACACTAAGCATACTTTCAAAGATTTTCTTATTTTGCCCCCCTTGGGGCTGTGGCCAGAGACTGCTAGCCTTATTACTATAAGATTTCACTAATTCTCTCTTGACTGCCTGCTGGGTGGTTTCAAGGAACATCAAATTTTGAATGTGCATGCTATGGGGAAGGGGTTCCTTGGCCACTTGGCAGGCGGGGTTTTCTTTCAGCGGAGGTATTATGTATGCTGCTGGCGCCTGGGTGCATTCTTCCTTTATGGCTTGTGATGACCCAGTTGTATACATAACACCAGGAGGCATAGCGACGGGGCATGTGTGTGCCAGCAAATTCACCACAGCCCAAGTTCGTAATGATACCGGCGTTCCATGCTATTGGCATCCTAACTTGAGATAGGGATTGAGGCTCCTGTTAGGTGCTAGGCGTTGGAAGGTATCGTGCCGCCACAATCCACCATATTCCGTCAGTCACCTGGGAACCAGCACTGCCCAGAGCATTACCATGTAAGTTACATATTTTAAAAGCTCAAAACTTTTATTTGTAGATCAGTCTTAAACTGTATGTTTTATTGCTTGAATAAATCCATTTTCATTGTGCTTATCCATGTGTTTCTTTATTGTTTTGTTGCAGATGGCCTGGTATCTCTTGATACAGGTATGGGCAGTTTAAAAGTTCTTCATTTAAAAGATGAGTATAATTCCTATGACTTCTTATAATTTCTTTATTTGATGCTTTGAAATACACTGAGTTAGTCTCTGGCCACATATGCAGTGTACTTGAATTAGGAACTTTGATTTGATTTGATTTACAGTATTAATTTTACATATAAGGGGTGGTGAATAGTCCTCTGAAAAATGTGTTTTAATTTTTTTTGTCCAAATAGTAGGTTTCACAATCCCATACTGCCAAAGTATGGGTATCAAGGTCACACATTTTTGTGTCTGACACCTATTTGCTTATGTTTGAGATCACACTAGTTTTTCTTCTCGTGCTCAGCCACCCCTTATTATTCTTATTATTTTGTAATTTATTTTGTTTTGTTGTTCTCACTTGTGAATACTGAAGATTGCTTTTCAGAATATACAAGTCGGCTCCTGATTGGCTGCAGATTGGCTGCCGATTTGCTTTCCATTGGCTGCCGATTGGCTTCAGATTGGCATCGAATTTGATACTGATTGGCTTCAGACAGGCAGTCTGTTTTGATGGTTTCTGTAATTTTGATTTGTACTGTTTGTCTTCAATAGTTCAAAATCTTCAGTTTTTGTATATATTGGTTCATTTGTAAATATTTGGCTCTTTCATCTTTTCAGTTTGTTGTAAATATTGTATATATATATTCTATTTGGAACTTGGACTTTACTTCCTGGATGTTTGTATTATAATTGGCACTAGTGTTGTTTTTTCAATAAATACTGTATGGTTTGGAGGGCCATACCCTGACTTTTTCCTCCATTACAAATGGCTCATTTTGTGTGTTACTTTTAGAATTAATTATGCATATATGTTAGCAGTTTGTTTACTCTTAATTGGGTATCTTGACATGGCATCATCCGCTATGAAATAAAAAGCACTAAAGGTAAGCTTCGGCAAGCATGAATTTACGACAAGCAGAAGTATTTCCTTCTCATTTCCATTGTTGTTTGTGTTTCAAAATGAGATAAAATTATTTTAAGGTGTGACATGCATATTATTGGTCATAGCAACAGTGGGCCACAATAATTTTAGAAGATGCACTAGTTTCTCTTATTTTGCTGGTGTCATTTCTGCGTGCATTTTGAGTTTGAAAATGCTTAAGGGAGGGCATTTGATAAGTTTTAATGGTTGCCATGGCAACAGCTGATGCAAGTTATCTTTGAAATGAATTTAATTGTGCTGCAAATTCCCTTTCCATGTCACTTTTTGTTCCAATGTATATTATTGTAAATTTGAAAATATTTGTTAAGGGTGCACCGTACATCAAAACTGGTTGCTATAGCAACAAGCAGAGTGTCAACTAAGTTGCGATACCAAGCAAGCAGCTTTACTTTCATATTTCCAGGAACTTAAAACCCAAATATCACCGGTGTTTGATAAATCTAGAAATGATATGGTTACCATGGCAACCAGCAACCATTGTCATACCATTAACTGGAAATCTGCCAGACATTCATTATTTTCGGTTATTCATGAAAAAATATTCTTTTAAATTCTGATTTTTGTACATTTACTGGGATTTTTATGGTTTTCTTGATGAACAGAGGATGTTGCCATGGAAACGCCTTACGTCAGCACTTTTTTGTTGACACCATTTGATTCGCCATGAAGAAATCTACCCACTCTCCAAATTTTATGACCAAATGTTGATGTGTTCAAAAGTTATTAGCTAAAATGTCTCAAAATTGCAATAAAATACACCCTGTTTGGAGCCATCTGGCTTTACTTCCTTCCCATACTTTCCTTTAAATTCGTTTGTCCAAAAAACCCTGAAAAATAAAATATTCAAAAATTCATAACTCTGGTTCCCATGAACGGATTTTGCTCATTCAAACACTAAAATTTTTCAAAAATTGAGATCTATTGATTTAGATCGTTTTCATGCTCCACCAAGCAAATCTAAATTTTGCCCTGACCTCCCAGTCCCTGCACCCCTACAGCTATCCCATCCCAGTCCACCACTTCAGTCCATCAACATTTCCAAACAAATATGAAAAGGAATTTTTCATCATGAAATGTGTTGTTCTACAGCATATCTTGAGTCAAAATCAACTCAAGTCTGTCTACTATTCAATTTCTTTAGCATTAGCATAAAAGTAATGCTGAAAAACAAACACATGATAGCAGGTTCGGATCTAGCAAGTAAATGTGACTGTCTCACGGAAGTAGAAATGAAAGTGTGCTGATGGTGCATACACAAGCGCCGTAGCGCGAGCATGCTAGGGGGGGTCCAGGGGCATGCCCCCCTGAGAAATTTTGAAAATGAAGGGTGTCTACAGTGCCATTTCCTGCAATTTTAGCACCAAATCTGACCGTTTTAAAGCAATTTATTTCCAAAGAAAACAGCACTTTTTATGCTTTAGAACTACAGAAAAACT
The DNA here is from genome assembly GCA_025434785.2 of Epizoanthus fatuus. Classification (NCBI taxonomy): domain Eukaryota; kingdom Metazoa; phylum Cnidaria; class Anthozoa; order Zoantharia; family Epizoanthidae; genus Epizoanthus; species Epizoanthus fatuus. The sequence goes on along the minus strand of JAOCZQ020477968.1, from coordinate 1,395 downwards.
GTGTACATTCATTATACACATCATGCAAAAATCTAAGCCAGCACTGGGATAAGACAGCTGACAGTCTGAGTGAATATGCTGCTGTTCAGTTCGAGTTATCCACAGATGTTAATCATCTGCAGCCTATGCAGATGCTGTCGAGCAAAAATGTCCAGCACACGTTCACTTTCGATGTTCATGCCATAGTGGAAGTGAAGAAGGTCGACTGACTGTGCGGACATGTACAATGGTAAAAAATCTCAGCAACTGTTTGGTGACTGAGGTATTGACTGTCAGGCAGTTAACTGATAAAGGGACAATCTTAAAACATTCTAACTGTTTCAAATGCGTAGGTGTGAGACGCCCTGGATCCAAAGGACGTAGCCAGACTCCAAATTTAGAGGAGACAAAAGGAGCGCCAAAGGCGCAAGCTCCTAGGGGAGGGGTCTGGGGGCATGTTCCCCAGAAAAATTTTAAAATCAAGTTCTCAGGAATGGTATTCCTGCTTTTTAAAGAAATTTTCAATCAAAATTTCGGGTTCTAAAATAAGAAGTTTTTTACTTCTGGCATAAATTTTAAGAGGAGGCATTTGCCTCCTCAACCTGATAGCTGGTTATGCCCCTGGATCCGCACCTGTGATAGCACAAAAAAGGATCGTTCACGTTCACCTTTCATGGTCACCGTGTAATTAAGTTTCTCCCAGTTCAGTTCACAAAATCAGGTTCCACAGAAAGCAAGAGGAAGAGAGGTAAGTTTAATCAGTTTACACACGAAACCCCTTGGTGCCACCGTGCAGCCGATTTCCTCGCGTTTCTGAGCGACCCACCCCTTAATAAGCATCCTTCTTTTTCCTCAGCGGTGGCTTTTATGCAAGAGTTGGAAAAAAGTATAAAACCAACGGCAAATAAGAGGCACAAAATAGACCAGGAGAAAAAAAGAAGAGTCTGGCTAATGCACTGATTTTTCCTTACAGTAAATGGCCGGGATCCATTGCATGTTTCAAGAAGACATTAGGGACCTATACAACGACGGGTGGCGGCGACCGCGACGTGAGATCTGAGGGGAGGTCGCCGTCGTGTGTGACAAAAACAATTTATTAAGAAAAGTACACAATAGGGACGGCGACCTCAACTATCAGTTTCAAATGAAGCAGGTCCAGACTCAATGTAAGATCTACATGTACTAACCACTGGATATCTGCATTGGGAATTTATTTACAAAATCTAATTTAAATTTTAGTTTGGTAAATGCTTGCTCTAGAAATCGGATTTGCTGATTTTGAACAACTGATAGTAATACTAATTTATGATCATTTGGCGATTTGAAGATTATTAAATAATTATTGAATTGTCTTAGTTATATATAGCTGATTCTGTGACTGATAATATTGTGTTTTCAAATATTACAACAATCACC
>JAOCZQ020476920.1:0-10696 GCA_025434785.2 Epizoanthus fatuus | reverse complement strand
TTATAAGGAAAACAGCTGTTTCTGAAAATGGAAGTAAATAATAAATTATGCTTGTTTTACAACAAATTCCACTAATAATGTTTACTCAACATAAAAAATAAATAATTAATCTTGTCATCGTACATGTATTTAATAAAACAACTATTCCACTCACACTTATTGGTTATGAGAAGATTATAGCCAACTCGGCGACGTGCACCTCGTTGGCTATCTATCACCTCATATCCAACATGTATTTGTGGAAAAATTGTTAATTATTGATATGCTGAGCACTCTGATTGGCCAAACATCTACTCTAGATAAGGTAGCACAAAAGACATTAATGTCATGGCCACATGCTTCAAAGAAAACATTTTTCTAAATTTTAGATTTTGTTTGGATTTGTAAGCCATACATACTATGAAAATAATTGTTCTTTTATCATACCAAACAAAATAATATATTTGATATTTTCAGTGCATCGATCTGTGCTCCTATGGACATACAGAGAATGTCAAACCATGGTGAGGTGTCACTCGAGTGTGTCTCATATGGCTCACTTCTTGTTGTCCTTCCATCTAAAAAATTAATGTTGTCCAATGACAAACACTCACCCATTATCAAAAAATGCAAATGTCACTGAGACTGGCATGTGAAGAACTCCAAGAGGGATTGGGTCCCTTTCATCAGCCATGTGCTACAGAGAGAGATTATGGAATGTTGTGTTATATGTGGAGATCTAATAAAACTAAAAATAATGAAATCCATTTTCACCCAAACTGAAGATAATTTCCATCCTAATCCGGTAGTAAAATTGATAACCATCTAATCATTTTAATTTTAGAATGTCAATCAAATAATTATATGATGTAAATAAATGTAAATAGCAAGGTCCTAGTTTTATGACATGCAGGTATCTGAAAATGCTTCTCAGGATACGAGTAGTTATTTCTACCCATATAAATAATAATATGTATTTGGTGATCTAAATCACATCAAATCTGGCTAACCTGGCACGGCTATACCTGGGGGGAGGGGAGGGGGAATGGGCCTGGGACTGAGTATCTATGTTCTCTACACTTGCAAAGCAATCACACTGTCCCTGACCACAGTATCTATCAAATAAGTAGCATCAATCAAGACCAGCTTTTCAAGGCAGTGTCAATTGTGTCCTTGTTCAACTCTTGTCTGTCAAGCGCCTTGTATTCCCCATAAGTGCAGAAATTGAAATGTAGGTTTATGTACATAGAAATAATTCTGTATTTTATAGTTATGTAACACATTTACCTGTTTCTTACAAGAAAAAGGGCAAGTCTGAAGAAAATGAAAGAGAATTCATATAAAGCAAAAAGCACAAGATTTGTGAGTATGTTGCTCATTCAACCTCCTGGTCAACTGGTAGTTGAAGGAAATTTGAAACAAGAATTTCAAATTTATACATGAAAGTTGGAATATTTCATGTGATATAATGGAACAGAAACTCTCTTTCAAGACATCGCTGCTCGTGTGACGGGTGTTGATCTACTGGCAGCTACACCAGCGCACTAATTATAAGAAAATAAAGTATTAAACAGCTACTAAAAAGAACAAATATAAAACTGTTCAGCTTGAAAAGTTGTCTGGTGATACTGCCAGGTAATACTCTTCCAATCCTTCTGATTGCAAACAAGTCATACATTGACAGAAAGCCATAACCATTAATTTTGTAATGTCAAACAGGATATTTTTTAAACTGTGCATGGTACTGACAGTGTTAAATTTGAATTTTCAGCAGCAGCAGTTTGTTTCCATGCACAATATGTTCTGTGTATATGAGGATCCAGGAAGTTAATATTTAGAATTACATCATTGTAAGCTCACAGGATTTACCATTCTTCATCAGTTTTTTTATATTTGTCCTCTGGAGTGAAGCAACTGGTTTGTGGCCACTCGTGATTTATATCTAGTTAAATTTTATCATGATGCTGGAACAATATATATATATATATATGATCAGCCTGCATCTGCATATTATAAATATAAATAAACATTTCCTGGGATTGAAAAGGGGGTTTATTCACATTTCTCCCCCCCCCCCAATCCTCTCTACTGTCATCCCTGCTTGTGGCTGGGAACATAACAATTTCAACATTATTTTGTGTTATATCAGATGGACTGGATCATGGCAAGCAGAGTTGCAGTGAGTGGGCATTTTGCATTTAGCTTTGGAATACACAATAAAGATTATTAAATGATACACTGGTTTACATGATTGCTGTGTGGGAGCCCAGTGAAGAAAGATTCCATTGTACAATCTCGTTTAACTGAAGAGTTGGCCAAAAATGTTAAAAAAACTGTTGCTTTAGGCAGAATGATCATCGATCAGATGCAATCAATCTCGAGACAGGGGATGTTTCAATTGTTTGGAACATGATGACTCACTCTATCCTTGCCAGGTTGTATTGAGGATAATAATAATAATAACTTTATTTCTTAAAAACGCATTTAAACAAGCTGTCTCAATGCTTTTTACAAGTGTTAACATATCTTTATAAATTTCTAATATTAAATATATAAATATAAAAGTGTATAAATAGAACATGTGAAATCTAACTAATATAATATAATGCATTAATAAACATCATTAAAAAGAAGGGTCTTCAGCGATGATTTAAAACTGTCAATTGATGTTTCAAGTCGGAGCCGCAGAGGAAGACTGTTCCATAAGGCAGGGGCTGCAATAGAGAATGCCCGATCCCCGAAATTCTTTGTTTTAGATCGTGGTTGGTGGAGCAGATTCTTATTGGTGGATCTTAGAACGCGCGACTGTTTAAGGGGCTGCAACAGTTGTTTTAGATAGTCCGGGGACAAACCATTCAGGGCTTTAAAAACTGTGAGGATGAGTTTAAATTTTATCCTAGAATCCACAGGTAACCAATGGAGAGCCTTTAAGATTGGGGTGATGTGTTCCCTGCCTTTTGTCTTGGTGACAATTCTTGCTGCAGTGTTTTGTAGCCTTTGAAGTTTCTTGATCTCGCGTTGGGGTAAACCATATAATAGGCTATTACATTGGTCTAGCCGAGAGGTGACGAACGCATGTATGAGTTTCTCGGTGGTAGGAATATCAAGATACTTACGTAGTTTCCCAATGTTCCTAAGGGCTGAAGAGGCGGATTTGCAGATTGAGTTCACATGACTTTTCATTGAAAGGTTTTTATCAATGATAACGCCTAAGTCGCGAGCTTCACCAGTAGCTGTTATAACACTAACTCCAACTGAAACGCTGGGTGATGTAGGTATGGACTTCATATAGTTGGAAAAGATATGAACTAGTTCAGTTTTGCTGTCATTCAGAAAAAGTTTATTAATGAGGCACCAAGTCCGAATATCTTTGATACAAAGCTCTAGACGTTCAACAGCAATCGGAGTATCCGCTTTCTTTAAGATGATATAGAGCTGGGTGTCGTCAGCATAAATCATAGCATCTATTCCATGGGCGGCAAATATGTCCTCTAAAGGTGAGATGTACAGCGAGAAGAGCAGCGGCCCAAGGACAGAACCTTGTGGGACACCTTGATCGAGTGGAGTGGGGGCCGAAGTCTTACCATTTGCCTTCACATACTGAGAGCGTGATTCGAGAAATGAGCGAAACCAGATGAGTGGTGCGCCTATAATTCCAAACCGATTTTCCAAGCGAGAGACGAGAATTCCGTGATCGATGGTATCAAATGCAGCCGAGAAGTCGAGCAAGATCAACAGCGCTTGGTGACCGTTATCAAGTGCTACTAAGAGATCGTTCTGAACACGCAGGAGGGCTGTCTCAGTACTATGCCTTTGCCTATAGGCAGATTGCAGCTTGGGGTATATATTGTACTCGGTGAGATATGTAACAAGCTGCTGGGCAACGACGCGTTCGATGATCTTTGAAATAAACTGCAGGTTGGAAATTGGTCTGTAGTTGCTCAGCTCTTCTTGATCCATTGTCGTCTTCTTGATAGAAGGAGTTATCTGAGAAGCTTTCAGCTCCTCTGGCATAATTCCACTGGACAGAGATAGATTTACGATATTCGCGATGGGTGTTAGAAGAACCTCAAGACACTCTTTCACAAACGCAGTAGGGATAGGGTCTAGGTTACAGGACTTAGTTGGCGACTTTTTGACTATGTGTTCGATGTAAGCCTTTGATGCGACAGTGAAGGACGAGAAAGTAGATTTGCATTCATGTACAGTAGGTTGGACCAGCAGCTCAGGAACAGATACGTGTGATGTATTGTCGCACAGCTTTTTTATCTTATTTCTAAAATACGTTGCAAAGGCGTCGGCTGGATTATCCAATGAAGATGGCAGGATATTAACTCTTCTGCCCCTGGACATAATATCAACCTCACGAAAGAGTGCTTTCTGGTCGCAACTAGCCAGCCGCTTGCGGTGAAAAGATGTTTTAGCTTCAATTAGTTGGTCATTGTATTTATCACAGTAGTCCTTAAAGATTTGTTTATCGATTTCTAGACCGGTAGATCTATATTTCCTCTCGTATTTCCGTTTGATAATCGAAAATATTGGCCTGGTAAGAGATACAGGCTTGCTGGAATCTAATGTGATGGAATTTGTTTATCAAGAGGAAGTCAATAGAATTCCTAAGAGAAGTCACTGTGTCTGGTTCATACTGCTTCTGTCTTCTTGATCTTCCCGCCTTCAGTCACGAATAGATGAATGTCCATTTCCAGCTGTGGAAACCGAATGTTAGTAACCATTTTTAAGTGTTTGCTAAACATGGTTCCTCCTTCAATTATATAAACTCATATATTCAAGCCTAAAAGTTTATACAAGTTTTTCTCACTGTTTGCAATTTCTATTGTTTTTGTTCTATTCCCATACAAGCGCCATGTTCGTTTAATTCCTGCTAACTTTCTTCTTAGATAATTCTTTCTTTCAATTTTTCCCGTTGTGAACAAACTAACAAAAACAACTAGAAGATAAACTTAAGGCGGAGCTCTTCTACACTAATAACCAACGCAGTGATAGGTGGTCATGACTAATTAACTCTACCTTTACCGGGCTTTTTTGGCCTCTTTAATTTTCTTATTATAAAAGATAAAGCAACCATACTTGGCAGTCTTATTAATTAGTCCGTGATGTAAGTTTTGGTCATTAGTCATGTTGCTGATGACGTTATGCGACGTCACAAACCCACCATCTTGGATTCCCTGGCGGCCATCCTGGATTTATTTTTATTTTTATTTTTATGACGTCTGAAAGTTACCATAATTCATTTTTAATTAACCAAAAATTACAGAAATGATCTTAACTTTGTTAGATCTATGATTGCCATTAAAAAACGGGAATAAAGTCGATTTTTAGAAAAACATGTTTTTGGCAAAAGTGCCAATCAAAAAGACTGTTGCTATGACAACGGGGAAGACCACTGAATTATAATTGAAACACCATATTCTCCGTCGTTAAATTTTAGGAAATGTCAGCAAGTTTCGCTTTGATAGCTCTTTTTGGCGTCTATATTCCTCTCTTCAGGCCTAACAAGAAAACCTATTAGTATTAAAAATAAAATGATAATTCCCTTCCACAAGCATAGACAATAGGTCAATACATGTAATACAAATCAAAACATCATGCCATCACAACCCAAGCATGGCAGCTAAGCAAGTTAAAGCGAGGTTTGTAAATAGTCAGTTTGGATGAATTAAAGCATTTTCAAATCAGAAACGCGTTACCGTAAACTTGTTACTGGTATCCGGATATATCCATAGACGGTTAATTTCCTACTGCTATACTGGGAAAATATCGTCAGAACAGGATGTATTAATTATTTTTATCTTTGTGCGAAAGCGGCCGCACGCAGTGTTACTGTTGTGCCCTGAGGGTTTACCATTACTCGACAATGCAATGATGGCCTTTATACAACCCGACATCAGTCTTGACCACCTGTCACTGCGTTGTTTATTAATTAGTGTAGAAGAGCTCCGCCTCAATTTTATCTTCTAGTTGTTTTGTTAACTTGTTGAACGGGAAAAAATCGAAAGGGGGTAAGAATTATCAAAAAGAACGTTTAATAGCCGGAATTAAACGAACATGGCGTTTGCATGGGATTATATATTAAACAAAAGAGCAACGGAACTTGGAAACAGTGAGGAAAACAGGAGGAACCAAATTTAGCAAACAATTAAATATGGTCGCTAACATTCCACAGCTGGAAATGAATATTCATCTAGCTATTCGTAACTGAAGGCGGGGAGATCAAGAAGAAAGAAAACAGTATGAACCAGACACAGTGACTTATCTTAGGAATTGTATTGACTACCCCTTGATAAACAAATTCCATCGCATTAGATTCTAACAAGCCCGTATGTCTTAGCAGACCAAGATATTCGATTTAGCAAGCCAATATATTTTATTATAATGTTATACCGCTTGTTTGTTAGCATGTAATGTCTGCCTGTATCTGTGCTGTGTTGTTTAATACGGGAGAATAGCCATAGGTTCTCAAAACGTGAAGACAACGTAATCTAAAATCGAGGAAAGGAACACTTTCAGTAACGAAAATATCCTACCGCTGGAAATTTACTCTGTTCGGCTCAGTTGTTTAAACTTTTACAAATCCGGGAAGAAGGTGATGTAGAATATTGTCTGTTAGCAACTCTACTGAGAACTACCAAATACACTTTTCAGTTATTCAATTCCATGTGCTGTTATTGCTTATCTGCAGGCTTAGGAACATAGAACAAACTAGAGCCCGTGCGTAGACATGAAAGTAATTGGTTGTATACTTGATGGTATACTATGTCACGTTGACAGCATCGAATAAATATTTTATATTGCAAACAGAACTCGATATAACAGAGTCACTTATATTGAATACGAAAAAAGGTACTCTGCTTAGATAAATACACTGCCTTTTTTCGAAAGTTTTTTCTAGGTTTGAAATGTAAAACATTAATTCCATCCACTGATAAACGAGTGTTATAATTACACGCATAACGCAATGCTCCCGCCCTTAAATTGATCTCTACTACTTCACGTAAAGAAAGTTTAAAGTTTTTACCTAGTCTACTATAATACCAAATATGGAATAGTTTTACGTATTTGTTAAAGAATCATTCTATGAGATATATAATTTGATCTGGTTACCTTACTTGTGCGATGATCTGAGCTGGGGAAGAGATAGCGAGAGTTCCGATCTTGTTTCATTCAGAAGAGAAGTGATTTAATTGGCAGCATCTCCTGATTTTATTGATACTTGTGGAAATTATAAATTATAAATTACTTTTAAACACAGTGTCTTTAAATGGCCGTTGTTTTCCGACCGCTGTGAGACATGCGTGTGCAGCCGTTGGGAATAAAATTATCTTGAAATAGCCTTTTGTCTGATTGGAAGTGGGAGTCAAGTGCAGCTGTCGTAAACTTAAATGCATACAGTTTCCTACTTGAACCGTTCTTAAGCTCGTGTTCTCCTCCTTTTTTGTGTTTGTAGTAAGTTTCTGTTATCGAAAAGGTTTAGTGTTTCGATGTGGTGCAAAAATCGTTTCATTTTGTCATCTCGATTTTCACTTCAACTTGATTAATCTTGGTTAGTTTGTACAATGAGAATTAAGAGACAGAGAAATATACATATTAACAAGAACGTTAGAAATGAACAAAGAGTTCGGACAAAATAAAGAAATATTATAGAGCAACAAAACTCGCGAACCGCGACGACAACGTATACAATTATGCAAGCTTAATGGAAGGAGTAACCATGTTTAATTGCAAACAATTAAGACTGGTTACTAACATCGCACAGCTGGAAATGGACGGCTAGATTTGTTATCTTCTTTTGGAGCCTGAATTCGGGAAGATCAAGAAGACAAAGAACAGTATGAACCAGAGCCGACACTTATTTCTAAGACTCTTCTAATAGCAGGTCTTGATAAACAAACTCCAATACATTAGATGTTTACAAGGTCAATATCGTTTAAAGGTTACTGCTTGCATGTGCCCTGAGGGTTTGATACGTTTCAGCACTAATGGCGTCAACCTGCCATTTGTCTGAAGCTTGTTGTATAATATACCTGCCGCAGCGTTGTTTCATAGGGGAGAAGAACTTCTCAGTTTTTCTGTTCTATTTATCTTTGTTAGCTAATGCAATAATAATAATAATGCCTTCAAGAATATCATAATAATCATAAGATCAATACTTGGTTAGTGAAAAAATAGATAACGAATTATAATTCGACAAAATAATTCGACAAAATAATTGTTCTCATAGAAAGGAGCAACCGAGAATGCCGAGATTTGGCCAAACTTTAGATGTTTAAAAAAGATTATGTTTGAACGGAAGACATTTTTGATATGTCTTTTGGAAGGCGAGATATTTTACGGCAATGTTTTCGTTTCAGTCATTTCCTTGTTACAAGATTAGTGTTGTATTACGTAATAATCCCACCGTTTTAACAAGAAATGTCGGTTGTTCTCATAAAACGGGCTGACATGGAAGGCTGAGATTTGGCCAGACTTTAGATGTTTAAAAGATATTAGGTTTGAACAGACACCATTTTTGATAAGTCTTTCTGAAGCCAAGATATTCTAGGGGAAACTTCCGTGATCCCAGGCTTTGTAGCGCCATTTAGTTCTGAAACCTGCAGACGTTGCTAATGTTTTATATGTCATCATCCATTCAGACACGCAAGTAAACAAGTGTCAGTGTCATGCTTGCTAAATGCAATTTTAAAATAAGTCAAATTATAGCTATACAAAAGAATCTCGAGTCTCCTTATACGAAATTCCAAACAGCCGCACAACAAAAAGTCGTGTTTACTGAAAATAATTGCAACGTATTAGAGAAACTTGACCAACAGTTTGAACGAACTTGTCGCCAGTATTAATTATTATCCCTCAGGGGATTTCCCCAATCATCGTGTGTGGTCCAGTTTCAGTTTGTCACATGTAATATGTTACTTCACTCGTACTCGTGTACACAATCGGTTTAGACTCAGTTCAGTGTGGCGATTTGGACTGAAATTACAATATTTCCTGCCCAGTGGGTCGACAACAGCAGTCCAGGCATTTCTTACGACAGTGTATAAACCTCTTAAAGCGACGAAGAACATTTGTCTGCTGTTTGGTACTCTTTTGGTACTCTTACTCACATTCAATAATATTTTAGGCCAAACAATTCTCATTGGCACAAGTTTGTTGATTTTTGTGACTTGCCAGTGGGCCAATGGGATATGCGAAAGGTTTGTGGCAAAGAAATTCAAACATACATAACTCTGAATCAAAACACCCCATCATCCCAAAATGTTGCAGGAGAACTTGAACATCAGAACCCTAAAACATATAAAAGACACATTTCAACTTTAGAAGATCCATACTTTCGATTTACCTTTTTCATGATGTCACATGCAAACCATCTATAGGTTTTATGAGCTCACACTTATCTTCTAATAGCTTCAATGTCTCTATCTATTTAAAAAAATAGATCATGTATTGATTCACTTGGCACCATGAACGAGATTCATCTTATACGATCCGATTTATTTTACTTTGTGTGTCAGCTAAAATGCAAAATAACACAGGGGATTGGAAAGGAACTTTAGGACAAGCTGAAAGTGATTGCAAAACAGCTGATAAAAGAACTGAAACCAGCACAACACTGGCCAAGATAACAGGCAGTTCTAATTGGTAAATCTAGAGTTCTCTTGAACTTATTATAAATTACAATCCCAGAGACACACCATGTGTTTAGTTTTAAGCCTGTTTTCACCATTCCTTGATGTCCTCGATAGACTGGCAGAACAGGTGCCAGATGACAGCTCTTCAGATGGGAGTGAGAGTGACTACCCAGAAAGCCTTGAAGAGGACAATATTAATGAAGAGGCGGGAAAATTAAAGCAGCAGTGTCTTTCTGGTGTGGATATGTCCGACTCTGATGAGTGATAACAGCGTGGTTGGAAATAATTATTATTTCTGTGAAACTTTGATTGAATAAAAGAAATTATACAAATGTTGCCATCTGCGTTTATTTGGAGAAAATGCTATATTGTTGGGAAAAAGCTTTTAGAATGGGGTCAAGCTTTTGGTTATCCCTGTGTATGTATGTATGTAGATATTCACACATTAGAAAGTGTCTTTCACAGACCTTCTGACAGGCCACCATATCAGAAGACACGCTCCCAAAGAGTACAACTTGTAAAGGTTTTTGGACTAAAAAACTAAAACTATTTACATGCCCAGATAAGGGGGACCTAGTGACAATTTAAGTACAGAGCATGAAATGATAAGACATTAGATTTTGTCTTTTAGTTTCAGATATATTTTAAAACAAAAATGTATAAATATTGAGTTTTAGCTCCCACAGGAGGAAGAGGGCTACAGGCCCTACCTCCTTACCCCTGCTCTGTTGTTGTCGTTGTGATCTCTGGCTGATCACATGCCCACTCAAGGGACCCATTTGGGATTAGGGTTAGTAGCTGCCACTCTCTTTCTCCTCGGCAGCTAAATTGAGTATCTCCAAAACTAAAAGGTAAAATCTAGAAGCAAATGCAATGTATGTATGTATCGTTTTTAAAGAGGCTATGTCACGGCTATTTGCAGAAAAAAGCCTTTACAGTCATGAAACACGAGTTGTAAGCTCAACAGGATGACAACAAATGATAAAATGATTATATATTAGCTGAATTATGTGAAAACAACAAGTGTCTGAATACAAAAAACACAATTTTGACAGCAAATGGGATAAACTTAT
>JAOCZQ020475873.1:0-10469 GCA_025434785.2 Epizoanthus fatuus | reverse complement strand
ATATGTCGATTTTCTTTTGAACAAAACAAGAAATCTTTTATTGCAAGAAGAAAAATGTTGGTTTGTATTTACTGGATTACACTAACCTTCTTCATCATTGGTCTTCTAATATGTTCTAGTTTTATTGTCATGTACAGATTTAGTTCTTTCAAATAAGCTGGTCTTGTATGATCTTGAACAGCAGGCCATTGGATGGGCTGAATATAACTGTGAGTCTGACGTTAATCTTAATCGTCAACGCTTTAAATTGTCGTGCTTACATCTTATATTTCTTTGCAGTGAAACTTGCTTTAGTTTCAGAATATATTAGAAAGTTTGCAATCTTTATTAGTTCAGACATTTGAGGTGTCGATTGCTCAACTTGATCGCACCACTTACCTAAACGACAATCATGGTGGGTTCCAACATCATTTTCGTCTAATATTTCATATCCAAGAATCATATTGTAAACTCTCCATCTCCAAATTAAATGGTCACTTACACAAATTTCTATTTGTGTTTTCATATCCATACCACCAACTTTATTCAGTGCATTTAAACGTATGTCATTTATCATTCGTGACACGTCGTTAAAGGCGCGACCGGTTTTATCCGTTTCACCCCTAAGAACATTTGTTTTTTCGTTTACAATCATCACAGAACTCGCCATTTCTTGAGATGCTGCTGTTTGCTGATCGATGTTGGTGCTAATTTCTCCAAAGCTTTTACCAATGCCATCCAAACCAACTCTCACAGTGTCAAGAGATCCAACAGCATCATCCATCTGTTCTTTACCTTCAGCAAATGAATTGTTTGCTTCTTCTAATGCGTCGTCTGTATTTTGAATCTCTTTTGATAAAGCATTTACAGTTTCGTTGATGAATGCAACTTGTTGTTTGGTACTTTCAGCAAGTTTTTTTATTTCATCTGCAACAACGGCAAAGCCTCTTCCGTGTTCTCCTGCCCTAGCAGCTTCAATTGATGCATTTAATGCTAAAAGATTGGTTTGATCTGCAACACCCTTTATAATACCAACCATATCATTAATTTTCTTTGCTTCACTGTTTACATTTTCCATTATAGTTTGAACACGTTTTGATGCTTCAAAGGATTTCTCTACTCGTTCAAATGACGTCGTAATCTGATTAATAGAATTATTAGCCACTTCAATCGACTGAGTTGTTGTTTGGTGGGATTCTTGAACATAATGTGAAATATCTTCAATTGTCGCAGTCATTTCCTGACTACTTGCAGCAATACCTTCAACCATTTCCGCTTGTTTATTGGCATCGAGAAGCATAGATTTTACATAATCTAACTCCGTCACATATTTAAGTAAACTATTCACTTGTCTAATTATATCTGTAACTTCTTCTTCATCTACACCTGATGTTTTTATTGATTTAACCACGAAATTATTTTTATCAGTATCATCTTCAAATACTTTCCTACTATTAGTTTCCATAATATTCTCTACCTCCTAATTCATCCTTTTTCTTATATACCCTAAGAATGAATTACGAAGCATTTTTTTATAACTTAAATGGCCTATTTCAACGTTTATATGACCTCTTTACTCATTTTCTTTTATAACAAAGGCCCCCTGCGCACATGACAAATCTTCTGCAATCACTTTGCATTTAGCTCGCAAAAGAAAAACAATCCTAGAATCCTCTAATTCACTTAGGGTTTCATAATTTGCTTGGCCTTTTGCAATAATTAGATCCGCTGAATCGAACGATGCTCTAAAGTCATTTGAGGATTTTTCAAGAATAGTACCTTGTACATCATAACCCGTATCTATTACTCTTACCAGATCAGTCATGGCAACATCTATGGCATCCTCCATTGTAGCATCATTAACAATCGGACCACCCTTCACCACATAGGTCACCTTTTCCATGGGAAGTTCTTTAATTAACAATTTGTCGAAAACAATCTCTCCTGAATTATCAGCAATGACCATTATTTTTTTGGCTTTATTAACCCTCTCTTTGAGCTCACTACTGCTTGAACCCTTAATTGGAGCCGTTAAACTTTCCTTAATCGATCGTTGAACATCCTCCTTATCCAAATCAATTCCAAGGCCAAAATCTATGATATTACCAGCAAGGGAAAGTCTGCACGCTGTATCAAATGGTGCTTCACTCATCTTAATTTTATTCTCAAGTGCCAAGGATTCAACCAAGTCACTCGCTATAGTGTTATACTCCATTTTTAATCTTTTGTAAGGATCAGGATTCCCCATAATTTCTCGAACATATGTATGTAATTTTCTAGCAATCTCAGGTGATGTTTCTAAAAAGCTAACAACACTCAATTCCTTAAGACCCTTTTTTATAATGTCTTCCTGCAACTTCTTATTATCAGTCATTAGTTCAGCTACATCTACTGACTGTCTAGCCAAACAGGGGATACACTCATTCTTAATTTTCATTTATATTCCTCCCAAATCTCTTGCCTAAAAATAAAAAACTTTGGTTCTTAAACCAAAGTTTATTCTTCTCTACTAATCCTCAATGGTTGGTCCGCCAAGTAAATAATTCTATCCGCCAGTCTTTTGGCTTCATTTTGGTCATGGGTAACCATAATAACGGTTTTGCGATCTTCTTCTATAAGCTTCTCTAATAATGTCATTAATTGATCTTTCAGCTCTTCATCTAGACCTTGAAAAGGTTCATCCAACAATAATATATCATGTGGTGTAGCAAATGCTCTGGCTAGAGATACTCTTTGCTTCATTCCACCACTCAAGGTATTTGGATAATCATATTTAAAATTACTTAGTTCGACTTTATCTAAAAAGTAATCTATACGGGCATCTATATACTTGTCTGCCACTTTACCTTCTAACACATAGCTTAAATTGTCATTGACTGTTAACCATGGCATCAATCTACTTTCTTGAAAAACAAAGGAAATACGTTTGTCATCAATGCCTTCAATGTGCCCTTCATATTTCTTATCAAGGGTGGAAAGCATTTTTAAAATCGTTGATTTACCACATCCAGATGGACCTAGTAAACATGTTACTTCTTTCATATTGAAAGAGAGATTAAAATCCTTTAAGATGACTAAGTCATCGAATGCTTTGGTTATGTTAAGAAGTTTTATCATTATATCACCTTAAATCGCTCATAATAATTATTTCGACTGATTAATTTCCTAGTCGATTTTTCAATTATTAGACTGCTCATAATTATTATAATCGTCCACGCAAATACTGAAGGCGTGTCCAAATATATTTTTCCATTGTAAATCTCATTTCCAATAGAGCTTTGTAGCACACTAATTACTTCTGCTGCTATAGTACCTTTCCACCCAATACCAATACTCGTTAATATGCCCGCAAATATGTAAGGTGCCATACTCGGCAAATATAATCTAAGTAATTGCCTTTTTAAGGGGACATTATAAACAAGGGACATACTTATTAATTGAGCATCCACCGTCCTATAGCCCTCTATTACATTGTAATAGATGATTGGGTAGCATAGGAGCATACCACAAAAGCTTGGCACATAGTCCGATTTCATATAAATCATTGCCAAAATAATAAATGAAACCACTGGTGTTGATTTTATGGCCACCAAAACAGGTTGCAAAAACTTATAGACGTTATGAAATACACCTGCTAATAAGCCTGTAGAAACACCTAGTATAATTGCGAGAAATAATCCGATTAACACACGAACCAAACTATGACCTATGATTACATAAGTATTTCCTACTGACAACAAAGCCAATAGTGTCTTGCCTGTTTCTATTGGTGATGGCAAGTAAAAGGCATTAATTCTAGATGACATAAGCGTCCATAACGCTAGCCATGCGCTTAGTATAATAACACCTTCAAAAGAGCTTTTATTTTTTTCTTGTGTCTTGGTAGAAGAATTCTTCATCTGGGACTTCCCCTCCAATTATGTTTTTATCTGATTCTAAAAATATTTCTAAATACTTAATAACATCTTCTTCTACTTCACTTGCATCAATCCAAGTCATCTGACTTCTATCAATTGAATTAGTCGCCTGACGTGCATTATTTAGTAATTTATGTTTTTCAATTAAAAGACCTGCTTCCTTCTGGTTCTTGTTCACAAATTCAATAGAGGTCTTATAATGCTGAATAAATCTAGCAACACTCTTTGGATTATCTCGTGCAAAGTCTTTATCTACAACAAGACATCCCATTGGCAATATGGCGTCCCCATAAATACTTTGCCATTCCTCCGCTAAATCTAGAGCAACTCTAAGGCCCTTATTTCTTTGTAAAAGCGTCGATAGAAAGGGTTCTGACAAGATAGCAATATCAATCTCACCTGATACTAAGGCGGACGATAGTTTTATATTGTCAACGACGTGGTTCACTTTAGGTAGTTGATCTGCCTTTATAGCATTGGCTTCTAATAAATGCTCTAATATATATTGTGCAGTCGCTGGTCTATTTGAAGAAGATAATTCTAAGCCTTTTAAATCGCTAATCGACTGAATTGAAGTGCCATTTTCTACAAGATACAATCCACCTAGTGTATTGATTCCTAGTAACTGAATTGCACCATTTGTTTCCTGATATAGATTAGCAGCTACAGTAGTAGGCAATGTTGCAAAATCTAAGTCGCCTCTAGTAAGTCTTGTAGCTAGTTTGTCTGCTGAAGCAATGAAACTTATTTGATAAGCTGCCTCGTATGCATCAAGAGAATTCTCTTCCATAAGATAACTCATCCCCATACCATTTGGCCCACGTAAGACACCAATTCTTATACTTCCATCATTTTCAACTCTATCTTCCTTAGGCAAAGGTCTCTCATCATCCAAGGGTGGTAAAGGTTTCAAGGGTGCATCAGAGGACGTTTCCTCTGTTACCCCATTTAGTTCTTCTTTAATATCCTCAAGTTCCTCATCTGTTAATTCTATTACAGTTACATCATCATTCTTTGCACAAGCAGTTAAAGCACTAATTGCAAGGATGATGATAATGAATATGCTAATTTTTTTAATCAAATCAATCTCCACCTTTTTTATTGATTATAAATACTGATTCTATTCTTGCCAGCCCCTTTAGATAAATAGAGAGCGGCATCTACTGCATCTAATACTTCATCTGATTCCATTAATTTTTCTACATAAAGTAGGCCAATGGAAAGTGTCGCCTTAATTTTCAACATACCATATGATATTTCTTGTGAGGCTACTTTTTCTCTAAAAAGTTCCATTCTTTGATTTACAATATGTAATGGACACTTCATAACGACAATGAATTCATCACCGCCATATCTAAATAGTTTGTCTTCTTCTCTCAAGAAGTGTCTGAGTTCATCAGATAAATACTTAAGAACAGCATCCCCACCTTGATGTCCAAAATTATCGTTAACTTCTTTAAAGTTATCAATATCAAACATTGCTACAGAATAGTCCTGACCCATTTCTTCAAGAACAGTAAATAGGTGATGCTTATTATAAGCACCTGTTAATGCATCGGTTACTGCTTTATAATATGCTGCTTCTTTTAATAATGTCTCCTCATGCAAATCTTGTTTGCTCTTTGTAAAATCTAGATAAACAAGCATAAGAGGCATTATTGAAAATACCGCTGTGTAGATTACGCTGGAATTCATTGAGAAGAATATACCCGTATAATCCAACACTGCATTGATTACACTATAAACAAATAGCACGATAAAACCTGTAAAAAATACTCTGGCTTCAATACTTTTAGGTATACTCTTAAATATAATAAGAAGCCATACCAATATATTTAGTATCTGCGAAAAATACCAATAACCATATAGTGTTTTAAACATTATTAGATCTGTGGAAAATACTGCAATCACGATGATACCTAGTAGGCCGATGGTCCCTGAAACCAAGGGTGCATAGTGATTGAATAACTGCTTTAAACCTAAGCCAACAAAAAAAGTGCATAGCCAAAAAGAAGTCATAATAATCTTTTTATAAAGTATATAATCTAAAAAAATATACTCTGTCGTGGCGTAATCAATACTATAAATACCTAAAAAGAACATGGACGCTGCCAAACTTATGTACATATCTCTGCGTCTGCCACCTGACCAATACAAGACCAATAAAACAACAATTGCCAGCATACTAATGCCTAGACTTGCCATTACAGCATTATGGTTAAATATCCTTGAACTCGCAACCATTCTTGTTGCTTTAACTGTCGAAGTTATAAACATAGGATGAGTTGTTAAACCACTCATATATTTGCTATTACTTTCTATTCTTAACTCATTCTCGTCTTCTAACCAATCCTTAGATATTTGATAGCGTTTTATGCCATTCCATAAATTGCTGTTACCATTTTCGTAATGGCCAAAGCCTCCAATAAAATGATCGTTAAAATACACGTTGTAGCCATTACTGGCCAATCTAAATATGACTAGGTTGCAATCACTATTCTCCAAATCAGGAAAATCCTCTTTTGATAAACTTGTTGTAAAACTTTGTTTTTCTACGTCACCATAGTGCATTACAGTTCTATTCAAATCAGAAAAAAAATCATCCCCGTCTATGGTCTTCACATCGTCTCCGGTCATAAAATTATAGTTCGACCCTTGAAAAGCGATAAAAATCCCCAGAATAAGGATGATACCATATACAGTTATAATTAAATTTGTTTTCTGCTTTATGTTCATTGGAGCCCCTTTAGCCTTTTATTATAGTATAACACGATTTATATTTTTCTAGCTAAAGTGTCAATTCTTTTTAAATCTTTTCTTGAAAATGGCAATTGAAAAATTGATGTTGCTTTCAAATCATCATTGGAACTTATTTGCTCATACATGGCAGGATTTTCAGTAATGTTTATATAGGCAATGTTCAACAACTCAATTACAGATGAACAATCTCCTGAGGCAAGCTCAGGTGTATGAACGAATAAGGCTGCTTCGGTACATAGTCTTGAAAAATTCCACTTGTTTAATAAATAACCGCCAAGCTTGCAAGAAATATTGTCATCTTTGAGAATATATTTTTCGCAAGAAATAAAGTTTTCATGGGACTGCCACATTTTCGACTGAATTTTTATATATTCCTCAGGTTTATTTTTTAATAAAATAACACGTCCTAAATCAATACAAAATGCTAAAAATGAAAATTCATCTTTTAATACTGCGTTATAGCAATAGTTATAGATCAAAGTGAAAAGCTTCGTGGTTTCTGATGCTTTTGAAGCAAGTGCTTCTAGTTCATTAAGCTGCCATTTTTCTAGACTGTCATCATCTAGTATGGAAGCAGCCATAATAAATTGTTTTATTCCATTTATCCCGACAAGTCGAATTGCTGTTTGAATCGATATAATTGGTGAACGCGTCACAAAGGAATCATTAGCCAATTTGAGGATTATAGTTGATAATGTTATGTCCTTTTCTAAAAGCAATCCTATTTTTTCAAGCGACATATCTCGATGAATTGCATCCTGAAATTCATGGTACACTTCAGGTATATGAGGCAATTCTATATGTTCATTAACTTTTTCAATAAACGCCTTGTCATAAATGATTTTTCTGACGTTATGGACATTTCGATTCTTTTCTAATAGTTCTTCATTATTCCAAGGTTTGGCAATATAGTCTAGGGACATACTGTTAATTACACTACTAATTAAATTTTTATTCTCTGAAAATCCAGTCAATATCATCCTATAAGTATCTGGATGCTTCTCTTTTACAATTCTTAGTAAATCAATACCATTAACATTTGGCATTTTGACATCCGAAATAACCACATCTATTGCGTTATCTGATAGAATCTCTAATGCAATTTCAGCATTTGATGCTGTAAAAATATCATATGATGTTGGCAGCATACTGCGTTTAAGACTTTTTAAAATATTAGTATCATCATCAACGAATAATATCTTCATTTGCATCTCCTTTCACCAATGGTAATTTTATTATGAATGTTGTCCCTATGCCAAGATCTGAGTTTACCAAAAGTTCTCCATCATTCTTTTTTGTTATTGTGTTATATGCAATATTTAATCCTAATCCAGTACCCTTTCCCGGTGCTTTTGTTGTGAAAAATGGATCAAATATTTTGCTTATATGTTTTTTATCAATACCTGGACCATCGTCGTTTACTTCACATACAAGTTTTTCTTCTTCAATATATGTTCTAATTTTTATCAAGCCTTTTGTCCCACGCTTTTGCCCTTCAATCGCTTGAGCAGCATTGACAATTAGATTTAATATAACTTCATTTATATGGTTACCATTTACTCTTATTAGAGGCACATCACCAAGACTTGTTTCTGCATCTGCAACGTACTTATATGTATTCCTTGCAACAATTAGTGTTGCTTCTATTCCTTTGTTTAAATCATATTCATGACTATCATCATAATCAATTCGAGAATAATCTTTCAAGCTTTTTACAATGCTTGTCACACGACTAAGACCCTCTAGAGATTCCTCAACAAGACTTGGCATGTCTTCTAATATAAATTCAATATCCTTATGTTCACTTCTTATTTCTTCATAAGCATCTGTCTTATTTTCCAAAGCTTCAATATATTTGTTTAGCTCAATCACATAATCACTTAATGCATTGACATTACTGTTCACAAATCCAATCGGATTATTTAATTCATGGGCTACTCCTGCTGCCAGTTGACCAATTGAAGCCAATTTTTCTTGTTGAATTAATAGTGTCTGTGTTTCTTCAACATCTCTGTTTATCGATTGAATCTCTTCCTTGGTTATAACAATATAACGCTTTTTTATGTATCTCAATATGAAGCCAAATACTGTAACGAAAACAGTCATGACAACTATAAAATGTTTATACAAATCTATCATAAAAGCTCGTTTGTCTAATCCACATGTATCAATGGGCATTGTAGCGAGTACAGAACTATATTTATAAGACACATGCAATATCATAAGCAAAGCAATTGTTAAGATGATAACAAATAATTTGAGTTGTATTTTATTGCCTTTCATTTTGTCATTCATAGATTTTCCTCCAAAAAAAATTAAACCTCGTCCTTATGATACCCATTTGATAGGCATCTAGACGAGGTTTTTAATTATTTTCTATAATCTGGTTGTGTCTGTTTCTTTTTTACATAACGACCTTTAGTATTAGACTTTTGAACTCTTAAGCGATAAGTTTGATTCTTGATCTTTTTAGTTTTGAAAGCTCTCAATAATGGTACTTCTCTCCCATCATAGATTTCAACAAGTGTGATTTTGTCTTTTACTGTAACTTGACCAATATGTTCTTGATCCACACCAGCCACACTCTTAAATGCAGTCAATATATCTCTTGATCTAATTTGGCTATTTAATCGTCCAACATTCATTTCTACAATTACTTTATCTTTTCTTTTGCTATCTGGTTTGAATCGTTGTCTCTTACCTTGTCTTTCTTGTTTTGCTTGACGTGTTAAGTGACCACCTTTACAAGGAATATCATAACCAAGATATTCAACCAAACTTTCGAAACGCTCAACATCACGTGATGTTACAAATGTAATCGCTATACCATTTTGATCTACACGACCAGTACGTCCAATTCTATGGACATATTGCTCATGTTCAAATGGTACACCATAGTTAATTAGATGTGTTAATCCATGAACGTGTAAGCCTCTAGAAGCAAGATCTGTAGATAATAGAATTCTTGCAGTCCCTCTTTTAAAGTTGTTTAATCTTTGTTGACGGTCCTTTTGTTCTACACCACCGTGAACTGCAGTTACATAGTAACCCCATTTCTTCATTTCTGAGTATAGTTCATCTACTTGTTCTCTTGTATTTAAGAAGATAATTGCTTTTCTAGGGTCTTCTCTTACAAGCATTTGCTTCAAGAATTTCGATTTTTTAAGACCATCTACGGCATAATAAATTTGCTCAATTTTATCAACTGTTGATACCTCAGATTTGACTTCTATACTCTCAGCTGATTTCATATAAAGTTCACTTAAGTATCTTACTTGATCTGGCATCGTTGCTGAAAATAGTAAAGTGACTCTCTCTTTAGGTAACTTTGAAATAATCGCTTCTAATTGTTCCTTGAAACCCATGATGAACATTTCATAGCAGCTGATGGCAATACATTCAAGATTGGGTTAAAGACAAGAAGCAGAATTGGCATCCGCTTCTTTCCTCAGTGTACAGTATGGACCAAAGTACTTGGAAGCAATCTACCAGGCCCAGATATTCTCATTGGCATGGATGTCTACTGTAAAGCCCGACATCTACAGATCCTACCCACAGGCCTCAGGTATCGAAACCTTATGAGTCCGTACACAGAGATAAAAAATGTGTTTGAACTAACACAGGTTCCTGCACATTACACTGGACTTCGAGATAAACTGTTGAGCTACTGTCCAGAGTCTCATGCACAGTTTACTCATCCTAATCCTCTATGGAAGAATCGAGACTTTTTCATAAGTCTACCATTCAAGAAGAATGAGGATATCAATCCTACAAAGGCTACACATCCAGGAATGAATCCTGATGACATGAAGC
>JAOCZQ020474814.1:0-10729 GCA_025434785.2 Epizoanthus fatuus | reverse complement strand
ATGATAATGCACCGGTACCTCAATCTGAAAGTGATGTTCAAACCGATTCATCCGAGTCTGATACAGAAGAAACTAGCTCAGATTCTGACAGTGAGGTAAGTCTTTTGTACAAATTGCGATTGTAGTAATAATAAGCCAAATAGCTAATAGTTCTATTTGCAGGAGAAAATCTAATTATAACTGCGATTTTTGTCATGAACTTGATTAATTGTTTTAAATGGAAACTTACAAAAGAATTACTGTATTATATTTAACTACAATAAGCGCACACAGCTGCAGCAATACACACTTTTTCCTATAAGGAATACTCAGGGTGGAATTTGCCCAATGGCAAAGATTAAGAACAAGCTAAGAACAATAATCCCAGGCGGAAGTTTTGTTCAAACAAAAACGTGTCAGAGATTCTTCTGCTTCAAAATATGGCAAAACCGTCCATAAAAGTTCAAACGGTGATTACCAGTTTAAATTTCATCAATTCTCACATTCCTGAATTTTATCCTTCACTGAAAGAGTACAGCACGATGCATTTTATAACCTTATTTAATTTCTTATCTAATTTCAGCAGAATGATGAAACTGGACACAAAGTGGAATATGATGGAGATCCATTTGATATCAATACAACTACTATGACAGAAAAGGTGTTGGAAAATTTGTACAAAGAAATTGCTAACAGTCCGAAACTTCACAGTAGCCTCACATGCTCTTTATTCGAAGCAGTTGTTGATCTGTTTGATTGGTTTTCATCGCACCCTTCCTTAAGCAAAGAGGCCCTTTCCCGCAATCTTAAGATGTGGCACTCAATTCTTCCTGAAGGCAACCTTCTACCGACTTCATATCAGGAAGCATATAGAATAATAAAACCATATCTTCTGCCTGAAACTGTTTACCATGTGTGTGTCAATGACTGCATTATCTTCAGAGGAGAGCACAGGGATCTCAGCTTTTGTCCCACATGCAAGGAACCCCGATTTGGGGCAAATGGGTCCCCAAGGAGAACGTTTCATTACTTGCCTCTCGGTCCTAGGTTAGCAAGGAACTACGGAACTCCAGATATTTCTTTGCTTTTGCAAAGTCACGGAGGTGAAATCGGCACCGAAAACCATGGATGTGTCATGAAAGACATTCATGATTCTCCAGTTTGGAAAGAAGCATACAGCGCGAATGGCATTTTCAATGGAGATCCTCGTGGCATGGCCCTCTCCTTGTGCCTGGATGGGCTGAATCCCTGGAGACACAACCGATCTAACCATTCCATGTGGCCAATTGTATTGGCCCAGCTAAATTTACCAAGGGACGTGCGATACAATTTTGAAAATCTGATGCTGCCTGGTATAATTCCAAGTCAAGCAAAGGGTAAAGAGCCCAAACACCTTGATCCATATCTTGAAGTATTAATCGATGAAATACTATTGGTTTGTAACTCAGCTCTGTATGATGCATACAGAAAAGCACCTTTCCAACTCAAAGTCGACATTATGATATATATTTTGGACTACCAAGGCATGGGAAAGGTTTTTAACCTCACTGGGACTGGTTCCTACAGGGCGTGTGCGTGGTGCCTACACAAAGGCCAGCACTGCAAACATTTGCACAAAGTGGTTTATCCTGGAAACAGGCGCTTCCTCCCTATGGCCCACAACTTGCGCAAAGACGGCAAAATCCTGTTTCCTGAACAGGCCGTGGAATCTAGGGAACGTCCACCACAACGCAACATGCAACAAGACAAGTCATTTCGCAAAGCCTACGACAATGCAAACAACGATTCCCAGAAGACGAAAATTGCAACGGGAACAGGCTGTCGTGGGATGCATGTTCTTGCTGATAAGTGCCCCACCTTTGACCGTGTGAAGAAGACCACACCAGACACGATGCACACTGTTGCTGTGCAGCTCAAGCACCTTGTTAGATGTGTCGCTGGAAAGGGCACAGAAGACAGTTTATCAGTTAGATTGCAAGAGAAGTCTCTTGGCAGGTTCAAACAATCATGGCCCAATATTACTGATGAGAAGGATGAAAGCCAAAGCGAAAACAAAAAGGGAAAGAAGAAAAAGAAGGGAAAGAAATCGATACCAACTCCCCCATTTGGGCTAACAAAGAGCCAGATGGATGATGCTGACAAACGTGTGGATGAAATTAGAATCCCTGCTGGTGACCAGTTTCGTCCACGCCCCATCTTCTCTCAGATGTCAAAGTTAAACTCACATGAATGGAAAGAGGTGAGTAATCTCAATACCACTATGCTCAGAGCAGTCAGTTATTTTTCTTGCTTAATATTAGCAAAATAGAAAGCTTCTATTCGTAAATTGTTGCACCAGTAATGTTGAAGATACAGTGTCCTTTCCGCTTGTACATCAATTTAAGCTTACTGATAGAGCATAATATTTATACTTTTTTGGATTTGTGCCAGTTAAGCAGCTTAGGAAACTTGTAACTATTCAACACAATATCCTTTCTTATGTTGAATAGTTACAAGTTTCCTAGGTGGCTCAACTGGCACACATCAAAAAATATGTATAAATGTTACATGTATGCTAGCTGTAGCAGTACGCTCAAATCGGTGTACAAAGCAGTAAGGTTACTCCACCCTTAAAA
Organism: Epizoanthus fatuus; assembly: GCA_025434785.2. Lineage (NCBI taxonomy): Eukaryota > Metazoa > Cnidaria > Anthozoa > Zoantharia > Epizoanthidae > Epizoanthus > Epizoanthus fatuus. Next base: position 8,135 of record JAOCZQ020474814.1, on the reverse strand, counting down.
AACTTCTTGCCTTGTAACAACTGGAGCAGCTAGTGCCTTTTGATTTCTTTTTATAACTGTGCATATGAGGCACGTTGACAGGAAAGGAATATATTTATGTATCAATTAATGCAAATTGCCTGAAACAGGGAGTTGAAATGTAACAGAAAAGCCAAAAAATCACATTTAAATGCTTTTTTATTGCCCCCTTTTCCTGTTCATGTGCTGCGTATACAGTACTTGAACTAACAGTTGTGCGATCAGTGTACAGGATGTGAAGAAAATGTTGTTATATAAACTTACTTAAAATTGTAAAATAATGTTTAAATAAAGTTGCTAAATTTGGAAAAGCTATGTGCTTGCTGTTCATTAGGAGACAATTTTATTGTCCCCTAAATAAGAACGAGCGTTAAACTGTTCGAAAATTTTGAAACTTGTTTCACACATTATCAACTTTTACAAATATGCATGTACGTCAAACAATGAAAATTGTCATAACATTGCGAGGAGCATGTCATGTATTGAGATCATGAGAATTGTTATGCAACACTTGTCCTTTTTTGGATTTTAATCCTTTGCTTTCTTGTTTTTGTTTCTTTGCTTGCACGTGTTTTAGGTGGCAGTGAGGGGCATCCTAAAGTATATTCTTAGAGACATGTTGGAAGATAAACAAAGAGAGGCTCTGGCCCTGTTTGTGGATGCTATTGCGGCAATCTGTGCCCCCTGCCAAGATGAAACAAAACTTGAAATCCTGACAGAGCAGTTGAGTGTGGCACTGACACGAATGGAGAGAGATTTTCCATTGTCACTACAGGTAATTATAATGTTATATAAAACCCATAATCATATATTAAAATATGTGAGTTATTTAACACAGCGTTAAATACATGTGAATGTTTCATCTTGTACTTTTTAAAACTGTCAGGGACTTCTGTATTTTGTAGCATGAGTGGAGTAGCGAATTTTTATCACTGTTTAGTCCTGGATTTCTGTTTGACAAATATCCTAAGTCCATAGTGAGTTTCATAAACCTGTGATACAAATTAAGCGAACAAGCCAAAAGGTAATAGTCAACAACAACAAAAATTAAGGAATGAGAAAATAGTTATTAGTGTAATTGCTGTCGGAGCAGAGCGAAGACAGCAACCATATATGCATCCAATATCTCGATTTTCAAGGATTTCGTTCCGATTCCGGTTTCCAGCGTCTCTGCCCCTGGCGGTCCACCCCGAAGCTTTACCAAGCTCTTCCCAGTCCACCGCGCCGGTCATCCCCCATTGTTTCAGCTTTTCCCCTGATATTTATTGTGAACCCCCCACATAAGAAACCATGTACGGCTTTGGTTTCTTCGTGGGGTTGCCTGTTTTATACTGGTACATGTATCATACTGGTACAAAACAGACTTTTGACTTGTATTTCGCGTCATAAAAATCGAAGTTGGGCTTGGTATCTACAGCTTATCGAATCACTGACTTCACAAGAAATTGCTGTATGGAAGTCTGGGAAAAGTAATCTTATCTGCATGTATGTAGACTATGTACACTGACCAACGACCAGTTAACCGGATGCTGAAATTTCCTGAAGATCAAGACAGCGACCTTTCTTGAGGCATTGAAACTGTCGATAAAGGTCAGTTGTATTTGCTTGAGACGGAGTTGTTGACATGTTTTTACAATACATTTTAGGATACGACAAATACATGTTGATTTTACTATGTTGTTCAGTTTTAAATTTTCATAATACGGCTGGCCGCTCAGAATTCGTTCTATCGACTATCGTTTGCAACTGTTTGCAACGTGTTACGTCGTATATGGAAAACAACCTTTAGAAACCAAAAGAGTTTCAAATAAATTTGTACGAGTAACATGTATGTCTGGATTTCTTTGTCAGTGGAGATTTGTACGTAAACATCGGAAGGTTGCAAGCGATACTGATCTTCACTGGATGTTGTTAATAATTATCTGTTTCTTTCAATAGAGAAAGAAAGTTTAGCAAGAGCTCCATATGTTTTTAATAAAGATATTTATAATAAAACGCAAAAGAAATAGTTTCACTGAACAAGACATTTCTGCACGCTTGGCTGAAACATGTTGATTGAGAGTTGGGTAACGCACCGTCGCCGATCGAGTTACTGTGACATGTTGCTAAATTCTCCTCACCAGTCTCCATGCATTTCTTTTTTTAAAATTGTGCAATTCATCTGTGAAAATTTGACGTTCATGAACAGTCCCTCAATTCTAATCACCAATCTACTTATTTGATTGACGTTGATATACTGACTAGGGCTGACAGGGTTAATACTAACAGTTTCAACTTTATATCCAGTATTTTTTTTGCCTACAGTAAAAAGAAAATAAATACCTAAATAAAACTACCAACAATCTACGAACGCTAACATAATGACATTAATTACCCCTGCCTCCCCTACAATCAATCCGTACAGTGTTTACAGAATATATTTTGACATACTTTTTGCTTCGACAGCATTTACCTTACCTTTGGTTACCACTAGTTAATACACTAAATGTGTTTCACAGGTTTATGTAAACCACTATGGTGTTTGTAATACATTACAATGATTTTTTAAGACACTAAGAGCTCCTTAATTCCATATATGTAGGTTGTAACAAATCACATCCTCCACCACATTCCAGAGGGAATTGGAAGGTTTGGCCCTGTGCATGCTACGTGGATGTATGCGTACGAGCGATTCAATTCTTGGCTCTGTCGTAGAGCATTAAATAGAAGAAACCCAGAAGCCACAATCCTTAGAACCTACCAGGTGATTAATTTCATGTCTTTTGTAATATTTCGTACAGTGGAACCCCAATATAACTGCATCATATATTGGGGGTTCATTAGAAAATAAAGAAATGGTTTGATAAAACAGGATTTTCGGTTATCTCGGGGTTCATTATTACCGGGTTATTGGTCATAAAAGATACTGTAATTTTGCCTGTGCTAAAATAATTCTTTGTTATATAAAAATAGGAAAAATACTATGGACTGCAATAAAGTTCCGCAACCCACCCCTCCTTCAAGTATTAGTTTTATGACAAAGTTGGTTGAAATTATTGCTTCATAATTGAAGAATAAACAGAAGAAAATAAAAAGTAAAATTTGGGTACAATCTATTCAAATCTGTAAATCCGTCGCTGAAACTTAAAACAAAAAACAATACAATTATTAGCTAAAACTGATCAAGTTTGTATGTTTCTTCAAACTAGATATTTGAATGGTGCCATTTTGTCAAACAATCTGGGATATTGAAGAACAAACTTCCAATTGATCTGCCGCATGAAGGAAGTAGCGAGTCTTCAGCAAGTCTTTGTTCATCCACATCCAGTGCAGGGACAATGCAGCTTTCAAAGGAAGAATTGGCACTCATGCATGAGTCCTACAAAGTAGAAGTACGTGAGCTTCAGTCTCTTTGGGCAATTTATGAAATGGAGAATGGATTGGCTCGTAAAGATGGAAAGCTGAAGTCGTTTCCTAAGTTCTCCAACTGGAATCCCAAGGGAAGTATAAACCGGTCCCCAGATCAGCATTGCTCCATATTAGAAGGACTGCAAAATTCAACAGCAGTTGTCTTCCATCAGCACATCTTCGAAATTAAAGAGCACTCGCACAGCTATCTGTATATCTCAGCACAGCACCAAACCAAAAGACCAACAACTGTGTTTTACATACCTGAGACACAGTCTGGCAGCTGTTCCTCCACAGACATTGCTTTGAGCCTGTGTTTTGGAATTATTGACAAAATATTCCAACACTCTTTTGCTCAGAGATTATTTGTATGGGCGGCAGTGCGTTTCTACAACGAGCCAAAGTGTGATACCAGCTGTCGCATTTGGTGTTCTGAAGAGTGCTTTGGTAGAACAGTCCCGATCTTACTGAGTCATTTGTCTCATCCACTTACAACAGCGGTTGATGACCAAACAAAGATCTGGTTTCTTGATGCTTACTGTTGAATACAGTGGAGTTAAAACCGTTATGCTTCGTTAATTCATCTAGGTTTTCCATCTGATTTGGCATTTATTCTGTTTGGAGAAGCGGAGTAACATGACTGAACTGGTCGAACCTTCTGCGAAAGATAGTAATTTCACGTACAGACAGTGGATTATAAATGAATCAATGTATCATGGCCAGGGCAGCTTTAAGGGCCAAAGGACATATTTATTATAATATTGCTTGTTGCCAAGTTGATGAGCTAGAGAAAATTTAGAATCAGATATTTCTATCATCTCTACCATCTTCCAAAGAGCACTAAAATGGAAGCCCATGAAAAAAAGATTTTATGTAAACGTGAACTCTTCATGGCCCATGAAATTCATATAACGCAATGGCTTAATGGCCAATGAAAATTAATAAAAATAATTTCATGGGTTTGGGAATTTTCATGGCCCATGACAAACAGTTTCATGGGAATTTGAACCCATGAAATTCATCAAACAACATTTCATGGCAAATTCATGGCTCAGGACAATTTTCATGGTCCATGAAAATTTTGCGCCAACAATGACAGTTGCATTTTAATGGGCCATGAAATCTAAGTGTTTACAGTTGCAAAAATTTCATGGCCCATGAAAAAAAAAATCCATGGGTTTGGGAATTTTTCATGGCCCATGACAAACAGTTTCATGGGAATTTGAACCCATGAAATTCGTCAAACAACATTTCATGGCAAATTCATGGCTCAGCACAATTTTCATGGTCCATGAATTTTTGCGCCAAGAATATAAAAATATAAAAATATAAAACGAATACAGAATATAAAAATATAAAACATAAATGATCTTCTTTTGTATATTTTATCTCGTTTTTAAAAATATAATGTTTGGATGGTTTATTTATTGTGAACCAAATTATCCAGGCTTGTGTACCTTGTGTATTCATCTAAAATCGACAATGGTCCAGTGCATGCGGCATACATTATAATATCATTATCATTGGAGGGAAACGTCTTCATTTCTTATTCTATTACAAAAAGATTTTTTAAATAAGTATTAAAATGAGCCAAAATGGAATTATACACGTTCAGGGCAATCAGATGTAAAAGAAGATCAATTATGTTGTATATATGTTTTTTGATAAAACCAAAAAAGATTCAGCGTCGGTTTCAAAATATGTCCATTTACAATAGAATGTTGAATGTACATAATCGTCATACATTATTTCCGGCGGGAAAATCGAAGTGCAAATTCTGATCTTGCTTGCTCTAAAATAAATGTCTTACCTTTGGAAGAACTATGTCCTCTTCCATCGAGCTATTCAAGTCACTTTCAATTGTGCAGGCGTTCTCGACCGGTTCCAGTTCCAGTACCCTCCTCAACTTTATAATCTCTCCCCCTTTCAGACCAGCCGATTTAAGATCGGATTCTCTGGCTTCTCTCAACGTTCGCAAGTCATTGATCTATCAAATTTGTGAGAAGGAAAATCAACAGATGGAAAACATTTCACTAAAATAGAAGCCATAAATGAGGTACAGTCAGTATATATATAGATCTCAAACTGACAGTACTATTATAAACAATGACGTTTGGAATACAAACGTGAAACGGCAAACTATGTATGAAGTAGGAAACGTAGTACGTACCCCATCTTCTGTCAAAACTGAGCTGACCCTAAGTCGTTCATCATCTTTGAAATCCGCTTTCTTCAAAAGTTGATCCATTTCGAGGTTTCTGTAAGGCTATAACTAGATTCACGAACTGAAGACGTCTGCAGACTGCTCAAACAGAAAGCAAGAGATCGAGAGGAAAGGAACTACAAGAAAACCGCCACTGTCTTGCTGTCACATGCACAATCGATCACGTGAAAATTCAGTCCAATAAGCCTTCACTTTGCCCCTGCTCGGCCTCGGGCACCCCGCGCGGCGAACTGTACTGTGTTTGGCGTACATCACGTAAATCACGTCTGGATGGGAACAAAAAACGCTTTGAAATGAGTTGAACTAGATGTAACATAATTTTGTCTTCGGTCTGGGCTATGAAGTAAAACAAGTGAGATGTCCTTGCGTCCGTGTTTTTGCTCTATCTGCAAAGGTGAAGTCCTACAGTCAGCTTATAAAGTAAAACAGCATATTGATATATACGGTTCAGTGACTTCGGTTGGCGGTTCAGCTGCAAAGAAACCGAGACTACACCACGAGAGTGATTCGACAAGTGCGAGTGACTCAGACTCAGAAAATGAATATAGAGATGGTGTTGATTGTCGAAATTATAATTACACACACGTTAAAGGAGAAGATGACTCGATCGCCGGCGATGAACCCACACCGCAATTGGAAGAACTGGAAGGGACAGCCGCTGACCCCTTGGATTCGAACGACATTTATGATAGAGATGATACAGGCGAGAGTTTTAACAATCCTTTGCAACCGTCCGAGGTATGTTTGGTTGTCCAGATACTAGTTAATACATTATTATCCATAATTATAAATTATTACAGTATTTTGCCAATACACTTTCTTTATAAGAATTATTGAGATGCGGGTTGTTTCCGCGGCCCCGTGTACGGAACTCAGATGACGTCACACTCGAAAACTAAGAGAAATATTTAACAACTAGCGGTAAATACCCGTAAAGCAATTTAGTGAATATAAAACTAAAATATATGAATTCAGTTTTATGTTAATTTCGTCCGATCCGATGACATTTGTTTGACACGGATTACCTCATAATTGTAATAAAACGACACTGCTGTCGGGGATTCAAACTATTGCGGCGTATCATAGCAAAAATCAAATTTAAACAACGTGCCAATTTCGAAAAGTTACGACTGAAAACCTGGCCGGAAAACTGGTACGTTTGAAGTTATCGTACGTGACGAGGCCACAATTACAAGAGCACGATTTTTTATTATTTATGGTTTTAGTCAATTATTTGTTGTTAAAGGTTATCGTTGGATTAAAAATTATTCAATATAATTGACTGAGAATTATCAGATCGTTCCTCTTTGTCGAGATTTTCGCCACACCTCCGGACCCGCGGGTACTGATGGGAATGTACGTCGCCCCAGCTCTCGCGCGCCAGATATTGTCGCCCCAATTAGTGATTTGTCCAGTTTGTCTGTCGCGCGCGTTTTCCACTCTGCGTGCAACTCATTCAAAATCTGAACACGCACATGCGCACTGTTTGCAGCCAACACAAACAATGAAGTGGCCTAATCCAAACAAACAAACAAACAAACAAGAAAGCAAGTGCGCAAACGAAAAAACCACCAAGACTTTCGTTTGGCAGCTTACTGGCCGAGAAAGCGATACAGACGTCAACGTGATGTTATACCGGACGAAGATTTTTAGCGCAATTTTCGTTCCGGTGTAACAGCGGATTTGGTCCCCCTTAATGGTGGCAAGCCAGCACAGCTCCCAGGGTACCTCCTGCTTTTTGTGCCACCAAACAGACCCCGGTTAACACACCTCACGAACAAATCCTTTTCTGACATCCATACTTACCAACAACACATAATCAAATAACTTCATACTTTGGAAAATATACATATATGATCAAACAAGTGCGTTCTTTTGACAACACACGATCACACAAGTCTGTACTCTGACAACACACGATCACACAAGTCTGTACTCTGACAACACACTATCACACAAGTCTGTACTCTGACAACACACTATCACACAAGTCTGTACTCTGACAACACACGATCACACAAGTCTGTACTCTGACAACACACCTCTCACTCAGACAGACACCTACAGTGTTATAGAAGAAGGCACAAAACGCAGGAAAATCAAGCTAGTAAACAGCCAAGGGTACAGTTATGGAGTGAATAGAAGGCGAGCCACTGCGACAGACTGGCAGTGTACTATCCGGCCGAAACTCGAGCCCTGCAGCGCCACAGTTGTCGAACGCGATGGACAGTTTCGCGCTGGACCAACCGCTCACAATCACCCAGCACACCGCATGCACAATCACCGCCGCAGCCGCAAAGATCATGGCCACAGTGAAAAAGAGGACATTATCTGAAATCTGCAATCGTCCGCGAGGTCCTTTTGCATGAAATGGATGGCACCCCCCTGGCCTGGACAAACCAGTGTCTATGGCGAGAGCGGCTAACCGGATGCGCTAGCATCTCTGACCCTCCTGAAGGCGTGTTCGTGTTTAATTGGCCCAGATACAAACCTATAGGAGCCCCAA
>JAOCZQ020473762.1:0-10731 GCA_025434785.2 Epizoanthus fatuus | reverse complement strand
GACGGATACGCCGTCAATGTTGTGCTGTGGGACGGTGAGACTCCGTTCAGTGCTGATGGTGAATTGGTGCTTGAGTCTGAATGCAATGCCGTACCGAGAGAGCAGGAGCAACCGGAATGAGCAATATGTACAAAGTCGGCGATGGCGTTGTTGTCACCGGGTCGGCAACCACGATCACTATCGACCCTGCGGCAGCGTGTGATCTTTACTCTGTGGAATTGGCGCTGATTGTCGGGAGTCCTGCCGCTGGAACAACTGCCGTCACTGGCGTACCGAAAAACGGAACCAGCGAAACCATCACGTCAGGCGGAGCTGCCATCAATATCGACCCGACGGCGCTGGCTGGGTTCTACATCATGGGCCGTCCGATGGCATCGCTGACGTTCACGCCGTCGAGTTGGACTTCCGGCGTGCAGGTTGCCGTTACTGTCTGGGGCAGAAAGGCCTGATGAGCCGCATTCTCCCGCCGCCACCTGACCCCAGAGACAACAGGGCGTTTCGCGACTGGCTGTATAAAGTCTATGCCGTCGTAAACGGACTCGACCCGGCTGCAAACATGACCGGCGCGGAGGATTCCCCTCCCGTCGCTGGCGTTGCTGAGCTGGCTGTCGCTGCGCGAATGGCGGCAGATGCGCAAATGCTGGCGATGCGCGCGGATGTTGATCGAATCAGGGCAGACGTTGACCGGCTTATGCTGATGATTGCTCCGATGGCTGATGCGCCTGACCAGTTGCGGGCGATGGTTCAGGCCGCACAGGCAAACATTGGTGCGATCCAAAAACGAATTGACGAGGTGATGATATGGCAGTAACCCCTAAAAAACTGGTTGCGGCCCAGCAGTTGACCGCATCGGCGGCTACGTATTACACGGCGACGAATGTCACAGCGCGGATTGACAATTTCACGCTGACCAACACGGATTCATCGGCGCGGACGGTGGATGTCCATATCATCGCGCCTGCTGGGTCTGCAACGGCGGCAAACAAGATCATTGACGCCAAGTCCATCTCGGCTCATGAGACCTACACATGCCCGGAGATGATCGGAAAATACATCCCGTCTGGTTATTTCATCCAGGCGCTGGCCAGCACGGCGACGGTGGTGACGATTGATGTCAATGGGATCGAGATCACCTGACGTTGTCATGTTTACTTGAGGACAAAGCCATGCCCATGCCGATGAGTTCGCAGATTAAGGCAAGCCGTGAAGGTGTCGGCCTGTTTGAAAATGCCCTTTCCATGCTGACAAGCGCAGCGGGAGAGCCAGCAGCCGGGATGGTTGCATTGGCGGAACTGATCAGGGGCGGAGACTCTGGCGCAGCCCGCGACGCCGTGCGTCAGGCATTTGCGTACCAACCGCGAACCGATGCCGGGCAGCGACAGCAACGGATGCTTGGCGAGTTGGCTGGCATGGCGATGAACAGCGCACCGGTCAGGACATGGCAGCAGGGTGTTGATATTGCTGGCCGGTATTCTCCGGCTGCTGGCGCTGCACTGCAAACCATTCCTACCGCAATCGGAGTAGCTACTGGAGCAAAGCCTGCGATGCAGCAAGGGCGGGCGCTGTCGGAGTTGGCTGGGCTGGCGCAAAATAGGATGGTGCAAAATGCGATGGTGCCGGGTTCGATCAATACCGGGCCGATTGGGAGGCAAAAGGGGGTGTTTGCTGGCGTCAACGCACTGAACGCCAATAAGGTTGCGCTGGCCAAAGCGCAAGACATGGCAGCAAAAGGCGCATCACCCGATGATATTTGGATGGAAACCGGATGGGCATTAGCTCCAGATGGTAAATGGAGGTTTGAAATCAGCGACGCGGATGCAAGGCTAGTCCCTGCCATCAAGTCGCTTGACCGTGGCGGCTATGATGCCGCTGACATTCAGGAGGTCACCTACCGCAAAAACAATGACGGCACATACAGTGTTGCGTTGATGCACGATGGGGCCAAGGATTCATCTGGGTTTGTGAATCTTGATTCTGTTCCCGATGAGGTTGTGCGCGCCATTCTGCCTGATGATGTTTTTGCAGCCGTGCAGCGCGGCGATGGCGAAGCCGACTTCATTGGCGCAAATCTGGACGACGCCAAAACCATCAAGATGCCGTTCCGTTTCGATGGCATGAACGCGCTACCGCTCGATATGGTAATCGATCACCCTGCTCTTTTTGCTGAATATCCGGATTTGCGTAGGGCTATTGTCAGGGTTGACCCAAAAGCTGGCATTGGGGGATCGATGGCAGAAATGGATGACGGGACGCTTGTTATTACTGTTGGTTCTGGGCAGAAGCAAAGCACCATGCTCCACGAAATCCAGCACGCCATTCAGAATTATGAAGGGTTTGCGACTGGCGGGAGCTCTGCGGATGCGTTTGCTGATCCAAGAATGCGGCCGGGGGCGACAAAGAAAACATTGGCTGCGGCCAATAGGCTGCTGGCTGAAAAGTTGGCAGATCTGCGCCAGCCAGACTCCATTGAACGGTTCGCGCGCATGGCGTGGAATACGGATGAGATCACACCGGAACTAGAGGCCAGCTATGCGGACTATGTAAAGACGGTTGGCGAAGCTGCGGTTACGCCAAACATTCAGCGAGCAGCACAAGAGTGGGCATCGAAAGAGTGGTACCGCCGCCTCGCCGGTGAAGTCGAAGCCAGAAACGTGCAAGCCAGAATGCATATGACCGCACAAGAACGCCGCGCAAAATTGCCAAGAACCACTGCTGATGTTGCCGAAGGTGATCAGATTGTGAGGCACACTAACAGCACAAATAAACTACGGCGCACAGGCGGTCGATGACATGGACGCCATCCGCGCCGCCTGGGAAGCCTCACGCTGGCAGTTTGCGCCTGACTACACTTACGATCAGTTCGCTGACGCTATTTCTGATTGGGAGTGTTGGCCGGTGGTTGTTGGTGGCGAGATGGCAGGCGCGATACTGGTCAATGGCTGCGAGATGCACGCCTGTATCAAGCCGGATTATTTCCGGCGCTGGGCAACTCCCGGACTGTACCGGAAGGTGTTACGCCGTCTGCGTGAGTGCGGTAAACTGACAACACACGTCAGGGATGGCCACGATGCCGGTCATGAGTTTGTCGCGCGGTTTGGATTCAAGGTTGCTGGTCTGCGTGGCGACGTGATGATTTACGAGATGAGGTGCTAAATGGGCATTGCAGAGGCATTGATTGGTGGTGTAGCAAGCGGGGCAAGTGCGTTGCTCGGGTCCAGATCCGCGAAAAAGGCGGCCAAAGCGCAGACAAACGCGGCGGAGGCGGCCAACGCTATCGAGGCCCAGCAGTACGCGCAATCGCGACAGGACATGGAGCCTTGGCGACAGCAGGGAATGAAGTCGCTGGCGCAGTTGGCGCAACTGATGCGACCCGGAACCGACATGACGACCCGGTTTAGCGCTGGCGACTTCAAGACCGACCCCGGCTACCAGTTCCGGCTGCAACAGGGCAACCAAGCGCTTAATCGCTCTCAGGCTGCGCGCGGTATGCTCAACTCCGGCGCGGCGCTGAAAGCGGCCATGAAATTCGGCCAAGGCTTGGCGTCAGACGAATACCAAAACGCCTACAACCGGTGGGCGCAGCAGAACAGCGACATTTACAACCGTCTGGCGGGATTGTCAGGCACCGGCCAGCAGGCTACCAACCAACTGGCATCGCTTGGCAGCAACTACGCCAGCCAGTACGGCCAGAATCTCGGTCAGATTGGCAATGCTCGGGCGTCGGCCTATGCTGGCCGCGCTCAGGCCCAACAGAACGTGCTTGCCGACCTTCTTGGCATGTACGGGTCTGGAATGTTCGGCGGCGGGAAGTCCATCAGCAACACCGGCCTCAAAGAAAAGCTGTAAGGTGGTTATATGCAACTGGATACCCGTCTGCCATTGGCGGCCATCGGCGACAGACTAAACCCGGCTGGAATCATGCAGCAGGCGGCGGAATTCCGTCAAAAACAGGCTGCTGGCGACATCGCGCAGCGCCTTGCCGAGTTGCGCCTGGATTACGAAAACCGCAAGCGCAAGCGCGAAGCCGACACCGAGCGCTATATGGGAGAGGAACTGTCCGCATTGACTGCCGGTCAGCCTGCGGTAGAGCGCACGGAATACGTCTGGCAACAGCCGCGCACGGTTACCGAGCGCGAGGCTATCCCTGCTCGACAGCCGACGATTGAGGACATGCAACGCGCCAGCATCGCCGCGATGATGCGCGCTGGAGACCTGCAAGGCGCTTTCGAGGCGATTAAGTCGGCGCGGGCCGGTCAGGTGTCGCAAATGAAGCCATTTGGAGGAGAAACGAAGATAGGGGCCGACGGGCAGGCTTATGCATTCAATCAGGCAAGCGGACGTTACGAGCCTACAGGATTTTATCCGCAGGCAGCGCCAGAAAAGCAGGAAAAGCCAGTCCAAGTGCGCACAAGTCGCGGCATTGAGTTCGTCACCCCGAAGCCGGGGATGGTGCTTAAGCCGCCAGTTGAGCCGCAAAAGACGGAAAAGCCAGTTGCCGCGCCAGCGCCAAGCGTAGACGAGTCAAAAAACGCAGGGTTTTACCAGCGGATGACGTCTGTGTCTGAAATGCTTGATCGGTACGAACGGAAGGGCAAGCCTACAGAGTACACCAGCATGGTCGGAGGAATTCCCGTTATCGGGCAATATCTTCAGCGCGTAGCCATGACGCCAGATCAAGCTCAATACAGAAACGCAGCAATGGCGTGGATTCGGGCAAAACTACGTAAAGAATCCGGCGCTGTCATTGGCGATGACGAGGCGAGATCCGAATATGAGACCTATTTTCCATTGCCTAATGACAGGCCAGAGGTTATCGAGCAGAAGCGCCAATTGAGAAAAATTGCTGAGGATGAAATGCGCCTTTCCGCCGGTAAGGCTGCGTCTTTGGTTAGCGCCAGTCAGCAAAAGAAGCAGGAATTTTCTGCCCTGCCTCCCGCATCTCAGTTTTCCGGGAAAATAGCCACAGACCAGCAGACAGGCATAAAGTACAAGTCTGACGGCAACCAATGGGTGAGGGTGAAGTAATGGCAAGATTCGTTATCGAGGATGATCCTGCGGAATCACAAAGATTCACCATCAGCGACGACGCGCCAACCAACATGGCCCGCGCATCCGGCGCTGACCTGCCGTCGCCGGTTCAGGGATTTGTCACCGCGATGCAGGGTCCGCTGTTCGGTTTCCTCGACGAAATGACCGGCGCTGTTCAAGGTGCCAAGTCTTTTGCGACCGGCGGTGATTACCTGCCAGCATATCGCGAGGGCAGAGACTTGATTCGCGGCGCGGAAGAACAATACAAGCAGGACTATAGGCTACTGTCGAAAGTTGCGCCGTTAATGGCATCCGCTCCCGTCATCATCGGCGGTCCGCAAGTCGTCGCCAAGCCAATCCAAGGCGCAACAGCCGCAAGCAACATGGCCCGCAACATGGGTGCGGCGGCTGCGACTGCCGCTGGCTACGGCGCGCTGTCTGCCGCTGGCGAGTCCGAGGCACAGAATCAGCAACTGTTATCCGACATCATGTCTCGCGGCGCATCGTCCGGAATGGTTGCAGGGGCATCTGTTCCCATCATCAACATCCTGGCCGGAATCACTGGCCGTGGCGCTCGGATGCTGCCTCCGTCAATGCAGCCAGCCGGGGCGTCAACGGGTGACTTTGCAACGCGGAAAGTCGCCGAACAACTCATCCGAGACCAGCCGGAGAACATCCGCAAGCCTATGGACAGGCTCTTGGCTTATCAGCGCGGCATGGGCAACGAGGCGCGAATTGTGGACCTTGGCGGCGCGCAGACACATCGGACGCTGGACACGCTGGCAACTCTGCCGGGACGCACTCCGGAGGCCGCTGGTCAGGCTGCAATTCAACGTGCTGCCGGTCGTGGTGCGGCCATCATGCGCGATGCTGACAAGGCGCTCGGAACTCAAGGCGCGCAGTATCTGCAAACACTTGATGACCTTGAGCGTGCTGCCGCTCAGGCGTCCAAGCCTTACTATGACCAGATCCGCGATGTAAACATCCCGGTTCAAGGCGGGCTGCGTGACGTGCTGCAAAAGGCAAACAAGTACCTCGGCGGCGCGGATGAATATGCGGCAACACTCGGAATCACAGGCGCGGGACTGCGCGATGCGCTGGCCGGAACAAATGTTGTCGGTGTTTCCGGCAATCGGGTAAGGACTGCTGTCGCGCCATTGCAGCGGTTTGATGCGCTCAAGCAGCATCTCTATGACATCGAACAGACCTACCTGCGCGAAGGGTCGAAAAACCAGGCGGCGGCAATCACCAGCATCCGCAGGCAACTGATTGATGAACTCGACAAACTGTCGCCGAAAGACGAAGGCGGGCGCAGCATCTACAAACTGGCGCGCGATGCCTACGCCGGTCCATCGCAACTGAAAGACGCCGCAGAACTCGGGCGCAGGGCATTTGACGCCGACAAGGATTTCGCCATCCGCGAAGCCATCAAGGATTTGTCTCCGTCTGAGGTCGCGGCCATGCGCGTCGGCCTGATGCAAGCCATCCGCGAAAAGGCGGGAACACAAGCCGGGCAGACGTGGCTGATGAACAACTGGAAAAACCCGGCGACTCGCGAGCGCATCCAGTTGGCGTTCGGAGACCAGTCTGGCAGGTTTATTTCTGCGCTGGTGAAGCAGTCAAAGCTGAAGATGCTGGAATCCAGTGTTGGCGGCGGGTCTCAGACAGCGACACGCGGCGCGAACGCGGAAGACCTGGGGATTGAGGCGGTCAAGGAGGCGGCTGCCGGTGTGGCATCGGCAAAAGCTGGAGATGTTCCAGGGGCGATGGGCTGGATTGCCAAGTTGGTAAAGCGCACGGAACTGCCAGAGCCTATCCGTAACGAGATGGGGCGCATCTTGCTGATGAAAGGACCGGAAGCGCGGGCGAAATTGCAGCAGATGGCGGGTATACTCGACCTGATAGCGCGACAGCAGGCAAAGCAGGCATCGACTGCTGGCACGTTCGTTGGCCGTCAAAACCCGTGGTTAACCGGCGGAAACGCCACAAACGGAGATCAATAATGGCGTATTCCCTGTCGCCGTGGCCGCGAGTCCGGTTTGAGGATGAAAACGGAAACCCGCTGGCCGGTGGTAAACTCTACACCAGCTTAAACAATACTGACGACCCGAAAGCGACCTATTCCGACGCTGACGGCACGCCGAATACAAACCCCGTCATCCTGGACGCGGAGGGTTACGCCGACATCTGGCTCGACAGCGATTACCCGTATCGATTCAAGCTGACAGCTGCCGACGACACGCTCATTTGGCAGCGCGATGACGTGACAGGAAACAACGCCGGGAATCAGGCCGTCCGCACCATTGCCGAACTGAGAAATCTAGGAGGCGCGCCTTACGGGCAATTGGTGACAGTGCTCGGGTATTGGACTCCCGGAGATAATGGAGGCGGGGATTTCTGGTTTGATTCCGTCAGCACGGCGGCTGATAACGGCGGCACCATCATTCAGGTGACAGGGGTTCCGGCAGGCCGGTGGAAACGTGTCAACACTAGCGCCATCAACGTCCGCTGGTTCGGCGCTAAAGGCGACAATACAACCGATGACTCGTTGATTTTTCAGGATGTGGTGACGTATTGCGTGACGAACGGACTGGCAGTCTATGTGCCTGCTGGTGAGTTTGTCATGGGGCCGCTGTCGCCACACATCACCGCCACTCTCGGCAACGGTCAATCGCTGGTCATGTACGGCGACGGACCAGACGTCAGCATCATCCGCGAGTCTGCAAACAAGGGCGGCGACACCGGCGCGACAGCTTGCAAAATGCTGTACATCACGGCAACAGGGACAAACGTCGCCGAGTCGGTGACCGTGCGCGACCTGACATTTGATAAAAATGGCGCAAATACACCTCTGCCGTCGCCTAACCTGAAATACGAACAGGCGCACACCATTGCCATCAACATCAAAAACACGGCGGTATTGCGTAACGCTTGGTTCGAAAATCTGGTAATGCTTGACCGGATCGGGGGCCATATCGTTCTGGCGGAAGGGCGGATCGACTCTGCTGTCATTATCGGCTGCCATGCGCGAAACGCTAACTACACCGGATCACCGCGCGGCGATATTGAGTTCCAGGCCTGCGTCCAAAATCTGTCGATCGACGGATGTACGGGTCATTTCCTGCAATCCGAGCCGAACGTATCGAGTCCGCTGGATGGCATCCCGACGCTGGCGACGATTACTTCCTGCCGATTTGACATCCTGGATATTGGCGGATTTAGTGCCGACAATACAGGGATGCGCGTCAACGTGATCAGCACCTACGCGCTCAATACCGTGTTTTATGATTCGCTGGTGACATGCCGCAACAGCACCATCGGCGTGGCCACAGCGTACACCGGGCCCAGTTCAAGGCGTTGGTTCCGGCTGGCGCAGGGTAGTTCGATTTCCGATAGCCTGATACGCGTCAGGGTTGATGCTGGCGCGCTGTCGCCGTGGTACTTCGACGGCAGCAAAAATACGTTCGGCATGTTCCTGGATGTGGTCAACTGCCGTATCGAGGGAGACGACGACATGACGGCATCCGTCACCGGGTACGCCATACAGTCACAGGCGGTGTATTCCGGCGCGCTGCCGTTCCGGGTGTCGTTCATCAACTGCGAGTTTGATGATCGATTCGACAGCGTGATTGATGCCCACCGCAACGGGATTTATGAGTTCATTGGCTGCAAGTTGGCGTCAGCCGTCAACTTTGCTCGCATCGGGTCGGATGCTCCGAATTATGGCAGGGTCACTTTCGACAACTGCGATATGTCAGGACTTGCAGGCCGCCTCGCGGATTTCGAGGCGCCGGATACCCTGCTCGGATTTGTCGTCAACGGCAACCATCCGTATAGCAAGTTTTCCATCGCTGTGAACAGTGGCACCATCGATAATGTCGCTTCTGGTTCCGACATAAATGGCCGCTGGTATGCTGCTGCCGCTCCGTCTGCTGCTGGGCTTGTCGGGATGCGCGTCTACCTGCCTGAAGCGGCCTATGGCACGCCATCCGAGTACACGGCGACCACAAACAGCGCCAGCGCATCAACGTGGCGGCAATCCGGGCAGGCAGGGGTGTCAAAAAACACGACGGCAAACCGACCGACACTGGCAGCTACCGACATCGGCGTTGTTTATATGGACACGACGCTGGACGCTGACGGAAAGCCCATTTGGTACAACGGAACAGCGTGGGTTGACGCAACCGGCGCTGTCGTGTGACGGCGCATTATCGGGTCCAGGATCGTGAACAGACCATGCTCGTTTGAACTGGCCGCGCAGATACACCGCTCGGTCAATTCGGCTACTGACTATGCATCGGACGCTGAGCAATTCGGCGTACCTGAGCATTGGGAACCCGCTTCCGGACGTGGCGATTGCGAGGACTACGCGCTGGCAAAGCGGACGCGGCTTCTTGCGTCGGGATGGCCGCCGGATCGCATGGCGCTGGTGACATGCCGTCAGCCCGGCGGAGTCGGCCATGTCGTGCTGTATGTCGATACCGATGACGGCGCGTTTATCCTGGACAACACGCAGGACCGCCCGGTATCGCCGATGATGCTGAATTATGAGTGGGAGTCGATGCTATGCGGTGGCGAGTGGCGGGAGTTGCGTGGCTGGTCCTGATGCTGGCTGGGTGCGGAACGGTGCGCCCGGTGCTGGGTGACGTGATCATGGGGCCGGATGGCTGGCAGGAGTATTGCCAGCGCCATCCGGATGACAGGGATTGCAGGGAGTAGGCGTTAAAGCGGTTTCTTGCCGACGCGGCGCATTACTGGCCCTGTCCTCCATCCATCCATTGTTCCATCAGGCCAAGCCAACCAGTCGCAATTCTGGCCGGGCATACAGATGTGCATCTCGGCCTCAGCGTCACGATCAGCCGTGGCCCACTCACCCCACTGCTTGAACAGAAACGGAACGCCAGCCGCCGCACACTGGTCGCGCAGGCTACGCGCCCAATTGGGGTGCATGGGACTGGCATTCGGGCCGGACTCGCCGCCGACGATTACCCAGTTTACTCCAGCACCAATCCCATTCTTCGCTAGTGCCTCAAGCCGAACCCAGTTAGCTCCCTTTGCGCGCCACGGGTGAGGTATGTCGCGCAAGTCCACCGGTCCTAGCAGCGGCTCCATGCTCAGGAAACGGATGCGGGCAGGAACTTGCAGCAGCTTCGGAATGTCCCGGTCAGCCTCGTCCTGATTGACGATGCTGGCCCCCAACCAGACGTTCGGATAGCCATCGCCCCAATCAGACGGCAGCATCTTCGCCGCATTGCCAATGCGCTTTGTTAGCACCAGCCACGTCAGGTGCGGCGTCTCGCGGATCAGCGCCCACAGCCGATCGCGCTGCTCTTGCGGCACGGCGTTGTCGAAAACATCGCCCATGCTGGCGCAGAACACCCGCCATTGCGCCTTGGGGTCTGCTTCCTGTTCCTTGCGCGCCTTCTCATTCCACTTGAGTGGCTCGTTCCAGTGCTTGTCACCGAACGTGCGGCGTTCAGCATCCGGCCCCCATGCAGTGCCGAAGCGGTGTGTATCACGCTCGGCGTAGCAGTGATCACAACCGGGGCTGACCTTTGTACAGCCCCACCAAGGGTTAAATGTGCTGCGGCACCATTCGATTCCTGTCTCAATTGCCATGTTACTTGTCTCCGGTTGTTTGGTATGCGCTCCCCGGCTGCCCAGGCTCATTCGACCCCGTGCATGGGTTTCGGTGGTCGTTTG
>JAOCZQ020472692.1:0-10732 GCA_025434785.2 Epizoanthus fatuus | reverse complement strand
GAAAATGCCAAGGCAACAATCTTTTACGCGTAAATGCACTGGGATTGACTTTTTGGGTTCTTATCCGTGAGGCACCAAATATGATGGCTTGGTTACAGTTTTGAAGAGTTGGACGAGCAAAAGAAGGGAAATTGTAGGTGGGAGAAGAGAGAGGGGTGACGGGCATCGGCATGGCTTCGGAAAATTTGAGAGGCTTCGTCACTGTTATGTCTAGTCTCTTGGGGTTTTGTTTTTACATAAACCCCACAGATTTGTGGCCCATTCACACAAGGGCCCATTTCACCCCAATACAAGAACCATTTAACCACTTCGATTTCCCGTTCGGCCGTTCCCCTCCTTTTATTCTCGCGGATGGGAATGGACAGAATTAAAAATACCACTTTTTTATAAATCAGATTATGCATTGAGATTTGATACGACAACAGAGGATCTGAAAATTGGTGAACTAAAGTATTTTGATAATGCAGTAGAACGAGCGATCACATTGTTTCTAGACTTATTTGAGGACACTAAACTCTTTACTGTTGTAATATATTCTTCAGGTGCTTCAGATGAAATTGACAGTGAAACATGGTCCTTAGCAGAAGAAACCAGTGCATGTATGAACTTATCAAAAGCAATCGTAAAATCAGAAATTATTCCCTATGTACATGATGAAGAGGAACTTGAAATACTATCGGTTTGTACAATTATAAAAATTGAAAAAAGAGATTTTGATTATTATGAAATGATCAAACGTATTTGTCGTCAAGACTTAGGTCGAACACCGTCAATTGATGACGAGATCATAATTCTAAATGATGAATTGGATATCGCTTATAACTTCTACGATGACAGAGGGGTTGATGTATCTGCTGAGCGTGGAGAATTACTACATGATATATACAAACAGAGAAAAGATTGGTTGTATGATTATGAAGATAAAGATGTGAAAAAGTTATAAATTATCATATATGATGGGAGAGGTTAAATGGGTTTGTTAGATGTAACGCCATATACGAATATAAAAACATGGCAGTTATTTTCAAAAGAAATTGGGGCTAACTATATTTCGGCGCATCTTGGTCAACCACCAAGGATACGATATGAGTATAAAAAGTGGAATTTTGAATTTGATAAATATAAAAAAGGCGGCGGTAAATCGATACTTGAATATACGCGTTTAAGAACCGTTATAAAAACACATGAGAATATTGAGTTTAAACTATCTGATTCCTTGTCTAATACGATATGGAATTTGTTTTCACCAAAGAGAAATCAATATAAGTATAATGGCTTTGATATAACAGGTGAAAACGATTCAATAATTAGAGCGTTATTAGATTTAAAAGAGTTAGATGATTTTTTAAGAATAAGAAATGAAGTGGAACTATACATAAGTAAGAGAGGTGTAACAAATTCAACGAGTAACGAGTATTCCTTGTGTTTGAACAGACTCGGTGAATGGAAAGATACAAACGAACTAAACATTTGGTTACATATAATGCAGGCAATAATCGAACACTTAGTCGTTCAAGAATTTATAGTCAATAGCAAAGCTGAAGGTTCATTAGTTTGATAGATATTAATACAATAATTAGGCACACCATTTGGTGTGTTTTCTATTTTACAATTAAATTAAAAAAGCCTTAAGTTTCAATGGTCCTACTAACCTGATATAGAATAAAATGGTAAAATGAATTAATGCTTTAATCTAATTGGATCAGTAATTACAAAGGAGATGATTATATGTCGGATGGAATGTTTATGTTTCTCGTACTTGGAGCTGGTGTATTGCTTTTAGTCCTTACCAGTGGATTTGCAAGTGCTATTCCCGGGCTCTTCAACATTACGAATAGAATTAATTCTAAAGAAACAACGAGTTATAGTGACATAGATACCTTTACTAAAACAATGAATAACAATACGGATGAAAAAGAATAAAGCAGCTTTACAAAGGAGATAATATGAAGGGGAAAACATATTTGATATCGATATTAGTGATGTCGCTTTCAATAACATTCTTTAATAATTACCAAGACAGAAAACATTATACTGATAGAAATATAATGAATCTAGTTACTGCAACTTCTCATAACATAAACCATTCCGTTTATAGAATATCAGAAACACTAGCATACATAGAAAACACGGATCAATCTGAACTAGATATAGAGAAACTTGTTACAAAACTTCGAAGAGAGGCAAACGATATATCAGATTCACATTATGGCGTAATCGAAGTAAGGGGTATGAATCGAAATGCCAAAATCCATTACGGAAATTTTCCTAGCGGATTGACTAGACTCGTTGATAAAATCGAAAAGAGTGGTGAGTTAACAGAATCAGATATAGAGGATTTGAAAACAATCTCACAAGTGAATATGAATACAAAGACAAGTGATTTTTATAAGAGTCAATTTATATTAACGGATAGTAAACTTCAGGAGTGGGTTATTACCCAGTATGACGCATTAGATGAAATAGGAAAAGAAGTTGGTTATGAATAAAGGCTAAATCTCTAACAGTTATAACAAAACAGGATTATAAGTATTTTGAAAGGGTGATTAAATGGATTATATAGGTGAATTAAGAGAATTGATTGGAACAAGACCAATCATTATGACGGGTTCAAACGTAATTATCGTAAATACCAAAGGTGAAATCCTAATGCATCACCGTACTGACAGAGATTGGTGGGGCTTGCCTGGAGGTGCCATGGAGTTAGGAGAAACCCTTGAAGATACAGCAAGAAGAGAAGTCTTTGAGGAAACGAATATTAGATGTGGTGCGCTGGAGTTATTTAATATATATTCTGGACCTGAGTTTTACAACAAGTATCCAGATGGCAATGAAGTCTATAATGTGACGGCAGCCTATATCTGTAAAGAGTACTCAGGAGAAATAATCGTTGAGAAAACTGAAGGAAGAGATGCCAGATTCTTTAAACTAGAAGACATTCCGAGTAACTTGAGTACGCCGGTTATTCCAATTATTCAAGAATATATAAAGCGATGCTACAAGTGATAATTAATACAATCTATTTTACCTAAAGATGTAAGGAGATGGTAACCATTAAGAAACATAGAGTTAAAATCATTCTAGTGTTTATAGTACTAATCCTCTTGATATTAATAAGACCAGAACCCAAATTAATTGGATTTTATCAAAGTGACATTGTAAACGGTCATCATGTTCAGTTATCGATTTGGAACAGAGACAGAACTTTTGCTATGTATATCGATAATAGAGAAGTCTTAATGGGAAGATATGAAGAAAAAGAGGACTCTAAATATGAATTGATTGGTGAAAATAGAAGTTTGTCTATTGAAATAGATAGAAAGAATTCATTTGTCATGACCATTAATAAGTTAAATGAAGGAAAGCCATTTGTAATGGAAAACATATCATCTACACCAGTTCATTTTCCACCAGACTTTGGTGATGAAGAGATGTATATAAATTTACTAAACTAAAAGAAAAGAGCTAATAAAATGATCAAAAAAAACAATGAAATTGAAATTACAGGCCTCAATCAGATAACCTTTGCTGTTTCTAACTTAGATAAATCTATGGAATTCTATAAAAATCTATTTGGTGTGGAACCACTGGCAAGAAGTGAAAAACTGGCCTACTTTAGTATTGCAGGCCTATGGTTTGCCCTGAATGTTGAAGAGAAGATAGCAAGTAATGAGAGAGATAGAACCTACACACACATAGCCTTTTCCATGACAAAAGAGAATCAAGACAAGCTAAGAACAAAACTAGATGGCTTGATGATTGATTATGAAATAGGTCGACCGAGAAATATAAGGGAAGGTCACTCAATTTATGTCAGGGATTACGATGGTCACTTAGTCGAATTTCATAATAAAACTTTAGAAGACCGAATCAGTTATTATCAAGACGAGCGTGAAGATGTGGAGATTATATTATGATAAATATAGATGATTTACTGGCTGTACCACTCTTACTTAATCTCACGCATTCCATCATAAATGGCATTTACAATAGTGTTAAATTATCTAGGAGTGGGATGATTATTGCAAGTTATAAGCATCGGGTTTTAGATAGGGAAGAAGTTATTACATATATAGTAATAACAGTTATATCAGTTGCCTTGGCACTATATTATGACCCGGAATATTTATTAGTAATCCTAATGATCCTTCTTCTTGGTGCAATATCCAAATATAAGATGGGTCAGGATATAGCATTGACAGAAACAGGCATTATGATTAAGGGCAAGTTTGAAAAGTGGACGAGTGTTGATGATATTTCTATCAATGAGGATGACCATGTAGATATTGTCCTTAAGAAAAAGGAATACGAAATAGAAGGCTTAGAAAATGTTGAGGAATTTATAAATATTAGTCAAAGTATGTCAAAGAGAAGGAGTAATTATGACGAATAAAAAGAAACTAAGAATGATAAAAATTGGAATAATGTTAACATTACTTGTGGTATTTTGGTTCTTTGATTTTACAAGTCCAATCCATGAAATAATTACACTTTCTACTCTATGTATTATTTGGTTCTTTGAAAAACATTATAAAGAATCAAAGGATGAAAGTACAACTAACGAATAAAAAGAGATAAATCATAGAGCTAAGGAGACATAAGACAAATGAAATTAAAAGAAGTTATATTGGCATCAAACTTTGATGATTACTTTTCTTGTTTAGATAAGTACTATAGAGGGTCGAAGGGTCTTAATAGAAATAAAATACATAAAGGTTACGAACAAATAAAAGCTTTGGAATACACCAAAGTCGAGGAAGTGCTTGAGATTATTATAGGGTCATGTGAAGAAAACGGTTATATGAACTTTGATGTATCGGGCTATAGTAAAAAAGAGGATATGCCCTATAGTTTAATGTTTGACGAATGGGTAAATTGGATTAGTTATGATGTGGATCCTGAATTAATTAAAAACATGACCTATTCTGAAATTACCGCTCACTGTATCTGGGAGATGTCTTGGCATGGTTGGACTGCAGAAGACCGTAAATATAACATAGAACTGGATGATAAAGAGACTAAAATAAATGAGGACTTAGAAGAACTTGAAAAAACGTTTATCTCAGATAATAAAACAATAACGGATTCATATTTAGACAGACTCATATGCGAGTATAAAAATGCTCAAACCGATAACCTTGAGACGGGAATAGAAATAATCATGGAGAATCTTATTAATTCAAAACTTGTGTTAAGTCACCATATTGAAACAATACAGAAATCATTTGATGATGAAGATATTGATGTGGCCCTAAAAACTCACTATCAAATTAGCTAACTAAAAGATATAGAAATAAAGGAGTAATCATATGATTAAAGCAGTAAATAACATGACAGAAATAAAGGACCTTGATAAGCTTGTTGAGTTGGTAAAGAATCAAATGCTTTACATTGGTGGGAGTGCTGACGAGACGAGAATAAAAGAGTCGTTAGAAAATGCCTTACAGGAAAAGAAGCGTGCAGTACTTTTTATTTCCATATCAGAAAAGGGTGACTATCAGTCCTTTGCCTTCGGAAATGTAGCATCTGGACTAGAATCTGGTGGCGATTACTTATGGATCAATGAGTTGTTTGTAGATTCTAAGTTCAGACGACTAAACCTAGCGTCTAATATGCTGTCATTCATAGAATCTTGGTGTACTGATAATGCAGTAAAGTATATAGCGTGTTGCACAGGTGACGATAATACAAGTGCTCAGGCACTCTATATAAAAAATGGTTACCAAGTAGAGAAGACCATGTGGGTGGATAAAACTATTAAGTAGTTTATCAATCGTTAACGCGGATACAAAGTGAGATGCTTATGAAAAAAATATTATTATTTACAATTATATTCATATTACTCCTTGTAACAGTAAAAACAATGAGTAAAATTTCAGATCTTCCACTATGGGAGAAGAACGCCTTACAATTCAGTAAATCATTTGAGGATATGGATGGATACGAGCCCAAGATTATAGACTTGATAACATACACACATTTTAAATGGGATAAGTTATATAGTTTCCAACCCTATTATCCAAAAGATAAGATATATGATGTTGTGGGCTATCAGTGGGCAGATATTGCTGAAACTGTTAGTGAAGGTATGAATCAAGTTGTATTTATGAATGAAGGCAAGGTCGTATGTTACATATACGGTTATCCTGATCGTTATAATCTATACATTGATTTTGGCTATTACAATTATGGCCATTTAGAAATAGCAGCAAGAGATAGGACCAAATTCGTAGTGACAGTAAGAGATGATAATGTTAAGAACCTACACTTCATAGAGGAATAAACTCTATGAACGATCATACACATTGGAGGGATTAGGATGCTGCTAAAAAACTACAGAGTACTATATGGACATGACATTGATTTAAAGCTACTAAGCAAAAGTGATAGTAATATTAAACCGGGACGGAGCCCTGAATATAAGTTTCAAATAATGCTACACAAAAGTGATATAGCCATAGGGCATATCAATGTAAGATTTGGAGACAATGAAAAAATAATAAAATATATAGGCCATATCGGCTATGGAGTTGATGAGGCATACAGAGGTAATAAATATTCTGTGAAGGCTTGTGAACTGGTTAGGCGTGTCTTGAGAGAACATGATGTGCCCAAAGTTATCATCACATGTAATCCAGACAACTATGCTTCAAGGAAAACTTGTGAAGCTATTGGGGCCAACTTGTTAGAAATAATTGATATACCGAAAACGTCTGATGCATTCTCAGAAACAGAAAAAAGTAAATGTAGATATGAGTGGATCGTTTAGGAGGATCATTGAGATTTAATAGAAAAAAAGTCAAAACTAAAAAACTTGGTCTTGTCCATGTCTACACACCTGTAGAGATTCCAAGACAACTGAGATATATGCTGTCGGCAGATGGTAGACGGATTATACTTGCGAATAGCTCATCCTTTGAGTTTTTAAGAGAGCTTTTTTTAATCATTGCAGAGACAAGAGATACACAATCTCTATTTCATATTAAGGATAATTCTCCCGATGAAGAGCGTTTTCAGGAGTGGTTTAAACTAGGTGACTTTCACTTGGATTTTTTAGTGTCTAATTATGATGCCCTTGCAACGAAACCGAAGTACATCAAGGAAGTAATTGATAAATCCAAGCATCTCACAGCAGACATTATTGACTTAGAAACAGACAATCAGATAATGGAGGATATGCCCTATTGGAAAACGGATGGTATTGTACATTTCAAAACCTATAGCAAATATCTTTTGTGTTCTACTAATGAATTAGGCTTCAATGTGTTGGCACAATCTGCAATGTGGCTAACAGGATTTGAAGATGAAGAAACATATATGTGTGATGGTCATACGCATTTGTGTGGCTATACTAATGAAGAAGATGTGGATACGGATTACTGGTATTTTTATCAAGGGGAAGAGACATCATGAAAAATAAAACAAGCTATCTAGTGATTACTTCGATTTTCGTAGTAGTTCTACTATATGTTTCAGATCAGGTATTGACCATGTCTTATTTAAATAAAATAGGCATTAAAGCAATCATCTTCACCCTATTTCCAGTGATTTATATACTGCGAACTGGTGATAATATCGTCAAAGAATCCATACACAACTTCACTATAAAAAAGACAAATAGTAAAAATCGAAAGATTAGCTTAGTACTTGGTCTATTTGTTTTTATGGTCATAATTGCTGCATATGCTATCTTACATAAGTACATTGATACAAGTAAGTTGATAACAGAGTTTCAAGATAAGTATAAAATAAATAGTGCTAACATTATAGGTTATAGCATCTACTTAGTTTTTATTAATTCATTTTTAGAGGAGTTCTTCTTTAGAGGATTCATCTTTCTAAATCTAAAAAAATTAGGTAAGACTAAACTTGCCTATCTATTTAGTTCTCTGTTATTCGCTGTCTATCATATAGCAAACTTCCAAAACTGGTTTCACATTATGGTCTTTATATTAGCCATCGCTGCTTTAGTTGTAGGCGCATGTATTTTCAATTATCTAGATGATAAAGAAGAAACTTTCCTCAACAGCTGGTTTGTTCATATTTGTGCCGATATTGCTATTGTGCTCATAGGTTTTAGAATCTTTGGCCTTATATAGCTTAACGATTAATTATTACATAAGGAGAAAAGACAATGGAATATAATGCACTTGATGAAGTTATGTCATATTTTTATTATGAGTTTAATATCTATGTAATCCTTGCACTAATCGTCGTGCTTGGTGCAGTGAAAGCACTGCTTCAACTTATCAAATCATGGAAATCAAAGAACAATAATGACTCGACCAAGAATTATCATATCTTCGATATAGTGTCATCACTGTTAGCGATCCTTGCCTTAAGTAATGCCGCTGTCTTTCAAGGTGTCCTATCGGATATCCCTGTAGAGAGCGCCCATCAGTGGATTGATAAGTCATTTCAATTGATTATTGCAACAGCTCTGATCTTTAGTGTTCAATTGGCGTGTATACTTTTAAAAGAAAATAGAAATCACTTTCGTAAAACTTAAGAACTTATTAACTTTGTTACATGTAAGTGTCATTTGCCATATTGGGATTTAAAAGTTATAGGCTTATGATAAAATTTATGTAAGAGAAACAGTCATTCTAATACATAATGTTAGAGTTTAGAGAGTGCAGAGGTGAACACATGGAAAATAAAATAATTACATTTGATAACTATCATATACGATTGATTCAGGAAACGGATATTGATGCCTATTATAAACAGGCCTTCGAGACGTCTGATGAAGAGGCAAATTATTATACTGGAACCATTGGTGAGTTTAAGATAGAGCAAGTAGAATCATATGTGAAAAAAATTGTAAGCGACACAAGTCGTTATGACTTTTTAATCACTAAGGACGATAACATTATAGGTGAAGTGGTCCTTTCAGAAATAGCTAATGGGAATGCACATTATAGAATCTGTATTTTCAAAAAAGAGAATTTTTCAAAGGGCATAGGCTTCAAAGCAACACAGGTCGTGTTTAATTATGCTTTTGAGACTTTAGACGTAGAGAGTATTGAATTAGAGGTCTTTCCTTTTAATGAAAGGGGTATAGCCTTATACAAAAAAATGGGGTTTGAACTTCTTGAAAACATTATAGACGATGAAGCAGAAGATCCATATAGAGAAATATGCATCATGCGTTTAGAAAAGAAAAACTTCTCGCGATAATTGATATATGCCCCAAATTGAATGGGGCATATATTTTATAAAGGCATTGGTAAATATTTGAATCTACAATACATAAGATAAAGGGTAGAGGTGATATACGTTGAAAGAATTTAAGACAGAACGATTGATACTGAGAGAGTGGAAATTATCAGACGTACAGGATTTATTTGAATATGCTAAAAGCGAACTGGTAGGCCCTAAAGCAGGATGGGCACCTCATAAGACGGAAGAGGAAAGCATAGAAATCATTAAGAGTTTTATAGAAGAAGGCAGTGTTTATGCAATAGAATTGGCTTCTGAGAATAAAGTTGTGGGAGGTATTGGATTACATAAGAGAACACCCAAGGAAGAACTTGCCCATTTGAAACAAAGGGAATTTGGTTATGTTCTAAATCCTAAGTACTGGGGACAAGGTATCGTACCTGAAGCAGTGAAGTGTTTGATTCAGTATGGCTTTGAAGATCTTGATTTGGACATAATATGGTGTGGTCATTACAGCGATAACAAAAAATCAAAACGCGTTATAGAAAAAGTAGGTTTTAAATATAATTTTACTAAGAATGAAATTTTAAAAGCTTTGGATAACAAAGCAGTTGAAACCCTTTATTACACAATTTCAAAAGATGATTACTACAATCATTTAAATAAGGCATAACATGAGAACCTAGAAGATTTGAATTCATTGCATTTAAATTTTAAATCTATGCAGCAGCACAAGCCATTGCACAACTCTTAGGAGTTGCTGGTGACCCTTACCAAGGGATCTTAGACATTGATAATGCCAGTGACGATGAAATTATCAGTTGTATTGAAAGGAGATCTATATGAAATTAGCTGAAGCACTAATGATAAGAAGTGATTATCAAGTAAAAATAGATAAGTTGGAGCGCCGTTTAATGGACAACATTAAAATTCAAGAAGGTGAAGCGGTGACTGAAGACCCAAGTGAATTACTTGATGAACTCTATCAAACTATCGAACGTCTCAACACAGTCGTACAACAAATAAACAACACCAATAATATTTCAAAACTTGATGATGGCATGACTTTATCCAATGCTTTGTCTTCAAGAGAGTCTATATCTAAGAAAAGAGGCATACTAGAATCCTTAGTTAGATCGGCATCAATCAAGCAAAGTAGAGTCAGTCGAAGCGAAATCAAGTTTGTCACAACAATTGACGTAAAAGCTTTGCAAAAGGAAATCGATACATTGTCAAAGAATTATAGAATGCTAGATACAAGAATTCAAAGTCATAATTGGCTTGTAGATCTAATAGAATAAGCAAGATGGTAGCTTCAATGTGTAGGTGAGTATAAACCCGTCAACTGGGGAAGTTGAAACTTTTGGAGATGCGCGAGCAGCATAGTGGGTAAGACCTGCAAATTATAAATTATGCTTAGTAAAGTGACATCTGTACACAGAACATATATGTTTACTACCACATACTAATACATACTGAAGTGAGGGCGGCTAGGGGAATTTTAATTATCGGAGGATAGTGAGACCTGATTCAATATTTTGAAGCGATTGTAAGTTCAATACTACTTGGA
>JAOCZQ020471648.1:0-10733 GCA_025434785.2 Epizoanthus fatuus | reverse complement strand
TTAACGTATTTTTCATTTAATTTTCTTAGCCCCCGTCGAAGGTTTGTTTGTCAAACCGAAATATTGGGCAACTTAATCAATTTTGTTTGTTATTTTCTACAAATTCTAGTCTATTCCGCCGTAAGGATCAGTGTGCAGTGTTTTTTATGAACTTGCTTTACAAGGGGGTGGGAAAGGTTTGTATATGTGCATTTGCAATTCTAATGCCTGTTGCACACCTTTGTGAGAATGTGCAACTTTCAATGCAGGCAATCAAATTTGTAACTTCCATGTATACCTGTAACCATGTGCGTTCATGCAAACGTTTTTTAATGACATCAGTGAACTAAATCACAATCTTTATCTGGAGCACGTGCAACTTGATTAGCTTGTCTGTCTTTAACAAATTTCACTTTTAAAAGTTAATTAACAAACGGTTTTAAAAGTTTCATGGAATGTACTACCACGTGATTTGACTTCCTTACAGAAATAGGAGATAGCATTTTTACTGATTTGTAAAACTTAAACACACAGTCACTAACGTAAAGACAGTGTGGAGTACTAAAGAAGTTCAACTATTCTAGATGCCTAAATCAAGTTACTTGACTCCCAAAGAGGCAAGAGTTTATCTTGTCAAGTGAAGCAGGGCATGGATTTTTTCTCTGAATTTTTTTTCTGCACCAGGGTACAATAAATGTTGCATGGTCCCTTACTTTATGCTTTTCCAAGGAAGTGGACGTCTGTGCCGGTTGCACAAGTGGAACTTTGTGTGTCATTCCTGTACATCGACCTGGCTTTCTTCAGCTTGTGCATGGTCGAATTATTGCACATCTTCAGTAACTGTAAGCACAACGTGAATATTACAACAATGTGACTCATTTACTGTTTGCTGAAGTAATATCCATCACAGGTTTCTTATTCTTTATCAGTGATTTATTGACCCTGTAAAAAGGTACTAAGGGCGCAGGGTTTAGCCACATCGAGGTTATAAGGCAGTAACACGTAATCTGTGTGTTCGGCCATGTTTGTTACAGGAATACGCCGACTGTGAAACAACATTTCACCTCTTGGAGTCCAAGACAAAATTTTCTCTGCAGAGGCCATGGTGTGCGAAAAATTGGAAGCTCTTTCATATGGAATTGAACTTGAAAGTTTGAGCATAAGATCTCGTATTTTCGGGTCCTCTTCTTCTTCATGATCACTTTCGCTTTGTTCTTCTGCAACAAATTTTCGAAAATAAGTATTTACATTGTTTATACTACATATAAAATATAAGAAATGGTAATTTTGTGCTGTGCAAAAATATAAGTGTGGAAATTATAATAAATGTTGAATAAATCTACAAATTATGCAGAGTGTCGACGGTGCATGACTCGGCTGTGCATGTGCCTGATGCTAATGATGTGTTGCCGCACGACGTTTCTGAAAAAAAGAGCGATTTAAACAGTTGATAGTCATATCGGATTTATTTTTATGGTTCAAGGAAGCATTTTGCTCATTTGAGCTATAATTGAAGTAATCTTACAAAATATCATAACGATTGATGGATTGGAGAGACATGGCACCAAGGATAGAAACCTTACCGAATGAAACCCCCCCCCCAGAATGGACGATCCCCGAAGAGAGGGTGCATTGCTGGTGTCGGGGTCACAAGTCTTATGTCTCTTCCTCCAATGCTGATGGTTCTAACAATTCCACCAGGCTGGATCATATGGTGGTCTGCGACATGGTTTAGTATGATGGTACAGATCTGTGTGTAAGATGAAAGGTATACAGTCAATAAACTGTCCCAACATTAAGGACGCATTTATTATGAGAACACAAATTAGCTGGATATGAAATCTCACAAAACGAGCTATAAATTAGCCACAGATTCAAACATTCAGCCACTCACATGGTTCCAGTCTGGATGTATCTGGAATGGTCTCCCTCTGTGTAGATAAGGTGGGGAAAGCGGCAGAACTTCATCTCTGATTTTTTTCCAGAAGATTTTGCAAAGGTATGGAAATACTAACCTGAGAAGAAATGAGCATAACTGTTACGACCAGTCAACTGTGCTCATGCGAAATGAAAGTAAACGACACTCAAACAAAAATAAACTCTTCATGTTCCGGTCCGTACCGTGTATGACGACATGGTACTATGTCTATGGTACTGGTGTACGTGTGCTACGATATTTCTCTTTCTCTCTCTGGAAAGCTCACTAAAATAAAACAATTCGATCTGGGTCTCAATATGGAAAGCAGGCTGAAAATTGTTAATTACGTATTCAAATTTCGAATTTTTCTGGATTGACATTTCACGCCTTCGGTGCTCGCCTTTCAAGCGTCTTTGTTTCATGGATGTCATATCCCAAAATTAGTTTCTAATTTTAGCATTTGTGAACAAGCCTAATTTGTTTTCGCCTTATGAACCACCTCTGTCTACGAGGGCGACTGTGGATTCCTTGATATATGATCTAGTTTGAATCATTATAATTATGGAGATTCTATAGTGCTGTGTTCTTCAAATATATCCTATCGTATAGGTTAAGACAACGTGTCTTGAAAGCATAAAATTAGGTATTTCCATAGCACCGTTAAAGAGGCTTGTAGGACGTATTCAGTTGTAACTCGAGCAAGTTTTATTATCCTCACTGGGCGTGGATTTCTAAGCTTAAAAATTATTAGTTAGTTCCCGAAAGAAAAGAAAATGGATAAGGATTGACGCCCTAGCCTGTGCTAAGAGTGATGAACAAACAGGAAATGATTTTTGGATTATGTTAACCATCCTAATAAAGGGAAAAAGCAAATAGATTTGACAGAATTATTTTAATAATTTATATTAATAATAATCAATAAGTGTTGGCGATATTGAACCTTGCTCCTGGTAGCGCAAACATGCCCCTCCCCGAACTCCTGCAGCCGGATGTTGTGTAAAAAAGGGCAGATTTATGATTCAAATGAGTGAAAAAATAAACCAGGTTAATTAAAGCTTCGCTTCCTGTTTCTGGCACTAACATCAGAGAAAGAGTTAAAGTTAATAACTTATATTTTCCTTTATTCTTTATTTCCGCGGCTATCAAATATCTTTTGTATAATTTGGGGTTGAATTAGATAACTCAAGTAACACCCTAAGGGAGCAGGTCAAAACACATGCCTTCTCGAGGGAGAAGTGGGGGGGAGCGGAGGGGCTGCAACCCTGCATCTCTTCCACGAGCTAAAGCTCATAAAAGTTTTTGTTTTGGAATATCTCATCAATGATTTCCCTCATCAATGCCTCATATCGTCTTGTTCTATTCCGGTTCATACCTAAGTTCGTATGTGAGCGACACCTAAACGATGCAGTTTCAAATCATCATTTCACAGTATAGGACAATGTGTAAAGGTATCAAGCAAAGATGCTAAGCCATCCTTTGAATTTGGAAAGAAAAATCTTTTGTCGTGAAGTATACAATTACAAGGCAACAATCGCCAGATTGTTTTGTTTTGTCCAAGCTTAATACTAACAACAGAAGTAATTACCTATAAAAATGAATCATCGTTGTTTAACTCGCATTTCAAGTTTATGCTCTGTGGGAATGCAAGCTCGAGAACAAGTTAAGAACAACACAATGTTTCCAAACAACAAAGGTCGTTTTGTGTTTTCCTCAAGACAGGATTTTGAAGTTGCAGTGGCTTGGTGTCGCTTCCTACTCAGTGGAGATGACAGCAGCTTTTCTCTTGGCAATTTGAAAATCGTGGTGCGTAGCCTGTCGGATTTCAATATTATGAAAGACTTCCTTTTGCGGTATCTACACATCCCGCCTATTGTAGAGTACTACATCGATAATGGGTGGAAAACCATTACAAACAGGATGAACCAGCAAACTGGTCAAGGTTAGTAGTACCTTCTTTGTCTCAGTGAATATATTCTATCGATTGATCAAGCATCTCTTAACATTTTTACAGTGTTGTAAGTAATATACTTTTAACTGACCCTCGCCTTCCCGCTTAGCTCCTCCTCCTTCCTTGCCATCCTGTGGCTCTTACAAACGATCAAACAATAATCGGTAGTCACTCTTCATTTCAGCCTTTTCACCTTTTCCAATCTTTTTAAATTCTGAAATTTAGTGTTTTGCTGTCTGTCAAAAATTTTATTTTGAGAAACAATTTTATTCCTACGAAAGTCTTATCAGACCAATTGGCATGGCTCGCACAGTTGGTTTACATGGGCATTGGCTCACACAGTTATCAAAACATATTTTATAGTGTCGGGGCATTCATTTCAATTGTAATTTAGCATGGCTCAGTGAGAGCTGAATCAGGGACTTTGGATTGGCTTAAACTGGCTGGTGATTTTGTTAAACTCTGGATTATTTCTCGTGGAAAGCCACTTTTCAAAATTTCATGCAGATTTCTTTTACATTTGCAGAACTACAGAGCACAAGCCGGGCAGCCCAAACGCCATCACTGAACAAACTGACACAAGGAAGAAAAAAGAGGTCAAAATGCATAATCAGCTAGCTACTGACTGTTAAAGTAAAGAAACATACTTCCGATTTTTGTAGGTTCATTTAATTTTAACTTGACTCTCAGTCTCAGACAAACGTTTTCCAGTAATTTTCCATGTTTCAGTGTATATATATATATTATTTCAAAGTATATTAAATCATGTCCAAACGATTCACGAAGAAACTGTAGATAAGGGAAGTCTTCCAGCAAGCATATTAAAAAAGAATTCAATTGTATTCAGTGCTATCGTAATAAATTCACTTAAAATTTTACCTCTGTTCAATATGATGGGACAGATGCGTGTTTTTTTCGTTTTTTTAACAAGAACAAGTGAGCAGCACATGGACTGTAGTTGTAGATTTGTAAACGATTTATTTTCCGATGTGTTTCATCTGTACACTTCTTCAGGGAGTTTACAATACAACTATAATAATAACAGCGGTCTATATTGAGATAGTAGTCTTGAGTACGTGGGTGGATTTCAAAACCATAGGAAATGCGTGGATTTCAAAACCACAGGAAATGACGATATTCTCAAACACGCTGCAAACGGACATTATGTTATCATGCAATTTGTTATCATGCAATTTGTTTGATTACTATTTTGGGGGCTTATGGTTAGCGCTAACCATAAACCCCCGAAAAAACAATTACTTGCAGAGATGGGCCAGAGTAGCAGTAGATTTATAACTTACAATAGTGTTCAGGTCAGGCAAATAGTTTTGAATGACCTTCTTGATGCTTGCGTGACTACAGTTATAAGCCGTTTTGAAAACGACTGGCCTGTTAGCGGCATTCAGTTTAGGTTTCCTAGCAAGCCACGTTCTGCGGTTACTGTATTTGATTTCCCTGAATAAGGGAAGCAAAAACCTAACGGGATACCCGCGAACTCTAAGGCGTTTCCAGAATTTCTCTCGCGTTGCACAGAACGCCTTAGCGGTAGAACTATTTCTGGTGTAACGCATAAGCTCGCCTCTAATAAAGGCTCTCTTATTGCTCGCTGGATGAAAAGACTCGAAAGGTATATACAGGTACTTGTTAAGCGGCTTCTGGAATGTAGAAAACTGTAGTGTGTTGTACGCTTGATCTTTGTAAAGAAATAAATCTAGAAAGGCAATACTACTCTCACTAATAACATAAGTGATCTTAATACGATCATTCTTACTATTAAGTGCATCAAGGAATTCTAAGAGCATTTGTTTAGGGCCGCGCCATATCGCTATGATGTCATCTATGAACCGCTTGTACAACACTAAATGCTCAGAGTACTGAGCTACTATATCCTTCTCTAAGTGATACATAAAAGCGTTGGCGGCCGTAACTGCGAACGGTGTGCCCATAGCTAAGCCAAAATTCTGATGAACAATATCCGTGCTAAATTCCGAGTTAAGAAAATTATTCTCAAACACAAGCCGAGCGAGCTGAATCAAAAGCGGAGTCTCAGCTGCCCTGACCTCTCGCAAAAGCAAGTCAAGAGCTACTAATGCTTTCTTCACATCCACATTGGGATATAGCGAGATAACATCGGCCGTGACTAGAAAGCATTGTGAGGGCAATTCTGTGGACTCCAACAATTGAATCAACTCCCCGGAATCCCTAAGCACCGTAGGCATATTGATCCTAGGTTTAACCAACTCATCTACGAAAACACTAATTGGCCTAGTGATATAAGAATGAGAAGCCGCTATTGGCCTCCCTACCATTGGCGTTTTGTGTATCTTAGGGATAACATGAAATTTAGCTGGATTAGTAAAATGATCATAACTTCGAAGGAACTTCGTGACACTAGGAGTAATAAACTGCTTAAATGTCAACATTAGCTTTTCACGAGTATTAATTACCTTTTGATGTGCTAATTCCCATGTTCGTCCGTGACGATAGAATAAGAATTGCCATATTTACTAAGGTGATTAAGGGTCTCTGTTCTAACCCAATCTGTTGTCATCAGAGCCGGCCCGAGATTCTTATCGGTGGCTAAAACTCTGATATTTTCATTAGATTTGAGTTCTTCGAGTTCAGCCCTCTCTTGCCTGGATAAATTATTTTTCCAGTGGGGCTTGTTCCTGCTAATATTCCGCTTAAGTTCCTCGCTCAGATCGTGCAGTCTGTCCTCTAGAATTGGGTTTTCCCGTGGAGGGTCCCAATCTGATCTCACATACAGTCTGGGGTTAAACGTTGGGTCTTGTGGTTGTCCCGCAAACTTGTAATGGAGACGGACAGAACGGCAAAAGTCCTGAATTTGTTCATCAAACTGAGCACCTGACGGAGGTTTTAAGGTAGGCCGATACTTAAGGCCCATACCTATAACTCTAGACTGGCGATCAGTTAGATGAACAGAAGTAAAATTATGGAATTCCGAGTTTCTTGGCAAGAGGTCAAATAGTGGTCGTTTAGCCATATTAAACAGCCATTTTTCATAATGGGTCCTGTTATCTATGTTCCTCGGCCGGATCCTCTGCCTTTGCCGTTTTTTGCCGGTAAACCTCGCCTGCCAGTGCTAGACGACGCGGTGTTACTGCTGCTGAGATTTCTTCCGCGACTATTAACTTTATTAAGCCGTGTTCCTATGTACAAGAACTTTGGTAATAAAATTAACAGTGTCTTTTCGAGTCGCAGCTCTACTCCTCCGCTGTTGTTGTTGCTGTTTGCGTGACTTGTCGGCAGCAGTTTTGCTAGACTTGTCGAGGCAGTTTTCCTAGACTCGACTCTCTTCTGATTGCTGCGGGAATTTGGGTTTTTCTCCTTTTTTGACCCGGCAGCTGGGGATCGCTGGGTTTCAACGCGGACGATATCTCTGATTGTCGACTCGTTGATCTGGGACTCGTTCTCCATTCTATCGGGGCGTTTCTTCTCCTTCTCCTCCTTCTTCGGGGCTTCTTGCAGGCTTTCTTTGGTCCGCTTCGGCCCTCGTGGGTTGCCATGTGGCTTCTTCGAGTGTTGTTCGAGCAATTTTTTGACGAGGACGAGTGAGCAGCACGTGGACTGTGGTTGTAGATTTGTGGGCGATTTGTTCTCCGACGCGTTTCATCTGTGTACTACGGACTTCTTCGGGGAGTTTGCGATGCGACTATGATGATGATGACGGCGGTTTATGTTGGGATGGCGGTCGTGTGCGTGGGTTCCAAGACCACGGGAAATGCGTGGGTTTCGAGATGCACGGGAAATGGCGATGTTCTCGGGCGCGCTGCGAGCGGGCGTTGTGTTGTCGTGCGATTTGTGTTATCGTGCGATTTGTGTTATCGTGCGATTTGTTTCGTTGCTATTTTGGGGGCTTATGGTTAGCGCTAACCATAAGCCCCCAAAAAACTTGCAGAGATGGGTCGGGGTAGCGGTGGGTTTGTGACTCGCGGTGGTGTTCGGGTCGGGCAAATGGTTTTGGGTGACCCTCTTGGTGCTTGCGTGGCTACGGTTGTGGGCCGTTTTGGAGACGACTGGCCTGTTAGCGGCCTTCGTTTTAGGTTTCCTAGCAAGCCACGCTATGCGGTTGCTGTATTTGGTTCTCCTGAGTGGGGAAGCGAGAACCTAACGGGATACCCGCGAGCTCTGGGGCGTTTCCAGGATTTCTCTAGCGTTGCACAGGATGCCTTAGCGGTAGGACTATTTCTGGTGTAGCGCGTGGGCTCGCCTCTAATAGGGGCTCTCTTGTTGTTCGCTGGATGAGGAGACTCGAGGGGTATGTACGGGCATTTGTTGGGTGGCTTCTGGAATGTGGGAGACTGTAGTGTGTTGTACGCTTGGTCTTTGTGGAGGGATGGGTCTAGGAAGGCGATACTACTCTCACTAATGACGTGGGTGATCTTGGTGCGATCGTTACTGTTTGGGGGTGCGTCGAGGGATTGTGGGGGCATTTGTTTAGGGCCGCACCATATCGCTATGATGCGTGGTGTCATCTATGGACCGCTTGTACGACACTAGATGCTCAGAGTACTGAGCTACTGTGTCCTTCTCTAAGTGGTGCGTGGGAGCGTTGGCGGCCGTGACTGCGAGCGGTGTGCCCATAGCTAAGCCAAAGTTCTGATGAACAATATCCGTGCTGGGTTCTGAGTTGGGAGGGTTGTTCTCGAACACGAGCCGAGCGAGCTGGGTCGAGAGCGGGGTCTCAGCTGCCCTGACCTCTCGCGAGAGCGAGTCGAGAGCTACTAGTGCTTTCTTCGCGTCCACGTTGGGATATAGTGAGGTGACGTCGGCCGTGGCTAGGAGGCATTGTGGGGGCAATTCTGTGGGCTCCGACGATTGGATCGACTCCCCGGGATCCCTAAGCACCGTAGGCATGTTGGTCCTAGGTTTGACCGACTCATCTACGAGAACACTAGTTGGCCTAGTGATGTGAGGGCGAGGAGCCGCTATTGGCCTCCCTACCATTGGCTTTTTGTGTATCTTAGGGATGACGTGGGGTTTAGTTGGATTGGTAGAATGGTCGTGGCTTCGAAGGAACTTCGTGACGCTAGGAGTAATGGACTGCTTAGGTGTGGACATTAGCTTTTCACGAGTATTAGTTACCTTTTGATGTGCTAGTTCCCATGTTCGTCCGTGACGATAGAATGAGAATTGCCATGTTTACTAGGGTGATTGGGGGTCTCTGTTCTAACCCAATCTGTTGTCATCGGGGCCGGCCCGAGGTTCTTATCGGTGGCTAAGACTCTGGTGTTTTCGTTGGGTTTGGGTTCTTGGGGTTCGGCCTTCTCTTGCCTGGATGAGTTGTTTTTCCAGTGGGGCTTGTTCCTGCTAATGTTCGGCTTAGGTTCCTTGCTCAGATCGTGCGGTCTGTCCTCTAGGATTGGGTTTTCCCGTTGCGGGTCCCAATCTGATCTCACATGCGGTCTGGGATTAGACGTTGGGTCTTGTGGTTGTCCCGCGAGCTTGTGATGGAGACGAACAGAACGGCAGAGGTCCTGGGTTTGTTCGTCGGGCTGGGCACCTGGCGGGGGTTTTGAGGTAGGCCGAAAGGCCCATACCTGTGGCTCTAGACTGGCGATCACTTAGATGGACAGGAGTAGAGTTGTGGGATTTCCGAGTTTCTTGGCAAGAGGTCGAGTGGTGGTCGTTTAGCCGTGTTGGACGGCCATTTTTCATAATGGGTCCTGTTATCTATGTTCCTCGGCCGGATCCTCTGCCTTTGCCGTTTTTTGCCGGTGGACCTCGCCTGCCAGTGCTAGGCGACGCGGTGTTGCTGCTGCTGGGGTTTCTTCCGCGAGTGTTGGCTTTGTTGGGCCGTGTTCCTATGTGCGAGGACTTTGGTAATAGGATTGGGATCTAGGTAAACAATGTTCATTAGCACCTCGGCTTGGTTTAAAATGTTTCCGATCGATGTTGCCATGCTTCAAGGCTACAGAATTTACTGGGTTCTCCAAGGGCTATACTTGAACATTTTATGACAAATAGGTCAGAATGATGTTCAAACCATACACGCAAAATAATCCCTATCTCCACAAAATCACAGCCAAAACATCCCTGAATTTCATCATACTCCCAAAAATTCCCTTTTGTTCCATGAATTTGTATACGTACGCTCTCAATCAATTGCTCCCGAAGACCCATAGTAATCCTTCTTGTTAGACTAAAAAATCCCCAAGTGACAAATTTCATGCCAAACTGGACCCAATCATGCCAAAGTACAGCCACTGGGTTACTAGCTTACAATTCCACAACCTTCACACTCCCACCCCACCCCAGACATAAAATGCTAAAGTATAACCACTGGGTTACTATCACACAATTCCACTGTACTGGGACTTACATATCTTCCAGTGCAGCCTTAGATCTCTCAAGTGGCAATGCATCCTTGATTGCTTCAGCAAACTTTAACAAATTCCACTTGCACATCTCTGGCTGATTCTTGTAGGAATATCTTCCCTGGTCATCTGTACCACATGAACAAAAATACAAACTATAACAAAGGGAAATTTGTATTTATAATGGACTGTACTTAAACATGTACATTGCACATGTATGTAGATACAGTCAACAAGGAAAAGGCTACACTAGTCCTACATGTACTTGCCACACATTTGTTATCCAGCGGCAGGTTAGAAAAAAATATACTTTTTCCTGTTACCTTAATAAAGATTATTATTTTTGTTTGGTATTGAGTGAATTGTAGACACTAGGCTCGATCTGGAAATTCCATTTCTTTGTCACGTAAATCCTCCCAGGCGGATGAACCAATTCTTCTGAAACTTTGTCCACATATACAACTTTTTATGGGGAATGTTATTATGGGGTCGAAAAGTTTCAAAAATCAATTTAACAAATCAAAAATATCGATTTTCGTATTTTCCCCTC
>JAOCZQ020470602.1:0-10762 GCA_025434785.2 Epizoanthus fatuus | reverse complement strand
ATTTTGCGTTTTTTCCCCCTGAGGGGCTCAATATTTTCGGGGGGCCTCAATATCAGAAGTTTACCGTATAAATCAGAACCCATAACAGAATGTATTGTATTGGATTAGTGCTCGGTTCCGACTATTACAGTTAAATGCAGGCCACCGCACTTTTCAGAAGCAGGTTGCGAAGTTTGCTGGGAAATTGGAACTAGCACGCGAACATTGGCACATGTCAATCAACTTCAGACGTTCGTCTCGAACTTCGCAACGTTCGCAGCTTCCTAAGTATAAAGCGATCACACTGTAAAACCTTTCAGGTTGGATGTTTCCAGTTTTGAAACAAATAATAGTACAAGTCGAGGCCAGCGATTCTCAGTTCGGCTTTGTCTTAGTACAACAATCAATATATTGTGAGAATTTTGAAGTTTGTCATTACCGTTCCAGTGCTAGAACTGCTGTCTGGTATAAATAAACGCCCAACGCTGGTAAACAAATTATATTTCTTTAATATGACTGCTTCATTAATGTGACTGGTATACATAGTTGATTTGGCGCTTTATCGACAGTTTCAACCGGCACTCAATATTGCTACATCGTCTCCTTCATTCTTCAAACTTCGAACCAACCAATATTTTCATCGCACATAATCAAGCCACAACAAAGGCCATCCACGAATAGTACTTGTATAAAAACAACATCAACATAATAAGGTCGAATTATGCATAATCCTTTTTCTGAAATAAAAGAAAGCTTTAGCTATTATCAGTGAAACAAAGGTTGAGCAACTCACCTTCAACCTCCGCCATGTTCAAGCTTGACCATTTGCAAACATACTCAGTCTCAGTCCTGATCTTTCAAGCCTTGCTAAAATGTACTAAGCCCCCACCCCTGGGGCATGTTCCAGAAGCAAATCCCCACCAATGCTCCATGTATGCCCCATGTTTCCCCAGGGTGGTGGGGGAGTGGGGCTTTACATTGACTAGTGGTCAGCGGCAGTTGGACCGACAGTTGGACCGTGCGGACGTACTGCTTATCACTCCGCAAAAATCATTCATTTCCAACCGTTCGCGGCAGTATAATGGCCTTTAAAATATCAATTATCATTCTGGTACCGACATTGATGATACTCAAGAGCTTTCAAAGATCAGAAGAAGCCCCTTCACTTCATAATCCAAGTATTTCACCTTTCAAGTTCAAGCCAAGCTCATTCAAAATCACTCAGGCAAAGTCAACCTACACATTTGCATGCATTAGCTCATTATCGCATGACCGTCACGGTCCTATGCCTGGCCCAGTTCTAAACCTTGGTTCCACACACGGACTAATGCGGCTATTGCTCATCATTGCGTCTGATTGTTCGACTATCAACCCTGGCCCAATTAAGAATCCATGTGGTATTTGCAACAAGCCAACAAGATCCAATCAGAAGGCAATCCAGTGTGATGAATGTTGTCATTGGTTTCATGCCAAATGCATATCATTATCTGCTCAATCGTACGAAAGATATGGGGATGATTCTAACTTAATGTGGCTTTGTAATCTATGTATCTTCCCAAATTTTTCTACAACATTTCTCCTGAAAGAGATGGACCTGTCAGACGACAACAGCTTCGCTCCGCTTGAAAATTGCGACACCAGCACCAGCGATATTGGCTCACCGCTTTATGCGTCTAGTCCTACGCCGAAATTTCCACCTCCCGGCAATCGCCCTCGTACTCCAAGTCGGAAGCTTAAAATACTCTCACTGAACTGTAATGGTCTGAAGAGTGCAAACAAAAAAGCCGAGTTCCACGCTATTATTGAGGTCCACCAACCAGATGTTATCATGGGCTGTGAATCTAAAATTGACTCCTCAGTACCAACCTACTCTGTATTTCCTGATACCTATGAGGTCTACAGAAAAGATCGAACCTTATCAGGAGGCGGTGTTTTCATTGCCGTTAAGAATGACCTGACTGCTTTGGAGGAATGTCGTCTAACTGTTGAGGGTGGGGAGATCATTTGGGCGTCACTGCAATTCGCGAAGTCAAAAAAGCTTTATTTATCAAGCTTCTATCGCCCCCCTTCACCATGTACCGAACATCTGGACTTACTGGACGACTCCTTGGGTAAAGTCTTCAGCCGAACTGCCAAGTTCCCACTTGTTGTCCTGTGTGGAGATTTCAATTGTGGGGCTATAAACTGGCCTGATGTGTGTCTCCATGAGGACTTACGACAAAATGCATGCGATTCTCGCCTCTTGGAGATCGCGGCCAAGTACGGACTAACCCAGTTCGTCAAAGGGCAGACAAGATCAGCCTCTGGGCGACTTCTCGACCTTGTGTTTTCCTCATATCCTAACACTGTCCAGGCATGCCATACCATCCCAGGCATTAGTGACCACGATGCAGTTTTATTCGAACTGGATATATCCCCAAAGTACTCTCCGAAGCCACCTAGAAAGATCTACAGATTTCACAAGGGTGATTATGTTAGTTTGCGGTCTGACATAGCATCATTTGCATCAACATTCACGCCATCTAATCCAGAAAACAACACTGCTGAAAAAAATTGGACTGCTGTCTCTGAAGAATTACAATCCTTAATTGACAAGCACATTCCCCATTTAATAACAAAAGGCAAGCGTCATCTCCCATGGATTAGCGGTGATATCAAACGTATGATGAGAAAGAGGGATCGCTGCTTTAAGAAGGCCAAACGTACAAAGAAACCCCAGCACTGGTCAGCCTATACGAAATTGCGCAACAAGACTCAGATGCACATCAGGAACTCACATAGCAGATATGTTAATGATGTCTTAGGTGGGATTACATCCGACGGCAGTACAAACCCACTCTCAGCTAAGAAGGCCTGGTCCTACTTAAAGTCACTTCGGTCCGAATCGACCGGTGTTCCCCCCTTACTACAGAACAATAGAATCTGTACATCCGACTCTTCTAAGGCGGAGGCTCTTCGTGAGCAATTTGACACCGCATTCACCGATGAGGATCTGTCATCCATACCCTCCCTTGGTGACTCTCCGTATAGCAGTATGCCCGATATCCATATCTCCGTACAGGGTGTGAAGAAACAACTGGAGAAAATAGATGTTACCAAGGCATGTGGGCCAGATCTTATCCCTGCAAGGGTACTTAAGGAGTCTGCCTCTGAGATCGCTCCCATCCTAGCAAAAATCTTCCAGCAGTCGCTGGATTCTGGCAAATTACCACCTCCCTGGAAGGACGCTAACGTCTCGTGCATTTACAAAAAAGGTCCAAGATCAAACCCCGAGAATTACAGACCAATTTCCTTGACATCACTAGTTTGCAAAGTCCTTGAACACATCATATGCAGCCAAGTTTGTGCTTTTTTCTCTTCAAATTCAACTATATCTAAGTCCCAGCATGGATTCCAAAGGGGCCTTTCCTGTGAGACTCAGTTAATTTCACTGGTACACGAGTGGTCAAAGGTGTTAAACGAGCGCGGCCAAGTCGACGTTATCTTCTTAGACTTTGCCAAAGCATTTGACGCAGTTCCTCACCAGCGGTTACTTGGCAAAGCTGATTACTATGGAATCCGAGGTAACCTAAAACTTTGGCTCCAAGACTTCCTCACTGAACGCCATCAGCGTGTTGTCGTCAATGGTTCACTATCCAACTGGTCTCCGGTCAAGTCCGGTGTACCACAAGGAACTGTTCTAGGTCCTATCTTATTTCTTATCT
Organism: Epizoanthus fatuus; assembly: GCA_025434785.2. Classification (NCBI taxonomy): domain Eukaryota; kingdom Metazoa; phylum Cnidaria; class Anthozoa; order Zoantharia; family Epizoanthidae; genus Epizoanthus; species Epizoanthus fatuus. The sequence goes on along the minus strand of JAOCZQ020470602.1, from coordinate 7,079 downwards.
ACATAAACGACCTACCTGAAGCAATATCGTCCTCCATCAAACTGTTTGCTGACGACACAGTCATTTACAGGAAAATCGAAACACCTGATGATCACCTTTCCCTCCAGAAAGACCTAAAACTCCTTGAGGCTTGGGCCTCTCGCTGGCAGATGAGATTCGCGCCAACTAAGTGCCACACCTTACGTATAACGTTGAAAAAGAATACATCTGATTTTACGTATAACTTATGTAATATCGCCATCGAAGGTGTGAGGTTCCATAAACACCTCGGGGTATACATATCGTGTACACTGAACTGGACAAAGCAATGTGAGAAAGTACAAATGAAAGCCAACCGCGTACTTGCTGTTTTACAGCGCAATATCCACTCCGCCCCGCCAGAAGTTAAAGAACGTGCATATCAGACCCTCGTACGCCCCATCACTGAGTACGCTTCTACAGCTTGGAGTCCTTATACTGCTAAGGGAATTGCAACTGTGGAGTCAGTTCAAAGGCGTGCGGCCAGATTTGTGTACAACGACTATCAGAGATCTACAAGCGTGTCTTCCCTACTTGACGAGCTAAATTGGTCATCACTGCAAGAAAGAAGGACACTGATAGATCTCTCACTCTTTTATAAGATTCAGCATAACTTAGTAAATTTGCCCTTTCCTAGTGATATCTCTCTTAATACCTCCTGTACCAGAAAGTCACATGACCAGACATACAAGCTCTTACCATCATTTGTCAATCCCTATAAGTACTCTTTCTTTGTCCGCAGCATACCTGTATGGAATAGCCTTCCCTCCGATGCTGTTAATGCTGGAACACTGTCTCAGTTTAAGACTACTGTAAATAGTATTAAAACACCAACTGCCTAAGATCATCATCAAATGACCACCCATTGCCTTGATTAGCCTAGTTGCTATTTGGCGATTATAATGATTAAAGATTAAAGATTAAAGATCCAGCTAACACTGAATGTCACAAATGCATGGCCGGACTAGCATAACATCAGGCAAATTAGAAAATTCCTGTCTGTCAATTCAACCACGATGCTAGTCCGGCCGGGCATTTGAACTCAGATAAGGATTTATGTTCAAATTCCCCACCCCAGGGCAACCGTTGACGGTCAAATGAGTCACTTATTTGCTGTAAAAACGTGTCAAAATTGGCGATTAAAATGGTCAATATCCCCACCACACAGGCAGTTTTAAAATCACTGTCAAATCCCTCACATATGCCCCCCTCCCGCTTAACATTGATAGGTGCATTATAAAGACCTCTAAAACCCTTACTGCATGAACATTTATGTTCATACGCTTTTCAAACCACGCACCCAACTTCCGTACACTCTCCGTGGGTTTTATGTCAGAGTTGCCAACTTTGACAGAGTCGATGGAACTCCTTATAGACAACTGCTGATGAGAACCAATGATAACAAATTCTGTTTTAGCTTCACTGAACATCAGCCTGTGAGATACCAACCAAGCTCGAACATCAGCGATACATTCCTCGATAGCATTGACTGCCTCATCTTGAGCAGCGGATGAAACTGGGCGAAATGAAAGATTGCGTGTCATCCGCATAGGCGTGTGCTGTTAGGAGGTGCTTACTGTCCACCTGGAAGAGACGTGAGGCATACAGGATCGAATGAAGAGAACTGGTCCCAGAGAGCTTCCCTGAGGAACCCCACAGTCAAGTCCAAACGCCTTAGAAGACTCCTGCCTAACAAGTACGCGCTGCTGTCGTTTAGATAGAAAGGACTTGATCCACTTCTGTGCATCACCAACAACACCAAAGTCTGTCTCCAATATCTCTAGCATAATCTCATGGTCGATTGTATCAAAAGCAGCGCTTAAGTCCAAGAGGATAAGGAGAGTGACTTCCTGTTTGTCCATACTCATTAAAATATCACTCTTAACTCTCAAAAGAGCGGTCTCTGTCGAGTGAAACTGGCGGTAAGATGACTGGTTCTTGTGAAGCAGAGCATGATTACTGCAGTGTGTGAATAACTTGTTTACCACAGCCCTCTCTGTAGCTTTAGAGACAAAAGACAAGTTACTAACTGGCCGAAAGTTCTCAAGCGTTACGTCAAGGCCAAACCGTTTCAGCAGAGGAACAACAAGTGCTGTTTTCCAATGCTCAGGGGCATAGCCTCCTTGAAGTGATAGGTTGATCATCTTGGTAATAACAGGTGTAAGTTCATCAGAACACAGTTTTAGTAGCCACGTGGGAATAGGATCCAACTGACAGGATGCATTTGAAGAGCCTATTATTAGGGACGGACCATTTGATTTGAATTTGCAAATTATGAAGACAAAGAGAGAGAAAGAGAGGGAAAGGCGAAGAAAAAAATTTGCAGGCGCATTCCAGGCAAGAAAAATTTGCTCACAAATCATTACTCCACCCCCACCCCACGATATCAAATGGTCCGTCCCTTATGCTGTGGACATCATTTTCTGAGGCAGGGGCGAAATTATCCAGCTTAACATAAGGGAAACGGCTTTCAACGAATGGCGGACTGACTTCAGTGTTATCAATGCTGTTCTTAATAAGTTCGATTTTCCTGTAGAAAAATTCGCCAAACGGGGTCAACATTTGGAAGTATTGGATTCTCCTGGCGTTATTTACATAGCCTGCGAACAAGCTCTCTGGGGAGAGCTTCCCCCCCCCCCCTTTTTTCCCCAGAGAGCTTGCTCGCAGGCTATTCTTTACACAGCGAATTAACCACCCTGAAGAGCTTCTTGGAGTCACCAGAACATTGGTCAATGAGGTCAGTGTAGTGCATTCTCCTTGAGTTGTTCAGAAGGGAAGAGTACTGATTGGCTTTCATTTGCTTAAGGTCATCGCTGAACCATGGCACTCTTGGTCTTACGACAACTACCTTTGTCTTTAGAGGGGCGTTTTTGTCGACAATGCGAGACAGAGTATCATCATAATGCTTTGCCAGATCATCCAGGTTGGACCAGGGTAAACTGCACAGATCAGATGTAGCTATGTCAGTTTTGGAAGTTTCCAAATATATTTGTCTAAGTTTGCGAAATGTAACTTCCTTTACCGAGAGTGGAGGGCCTGGAATGGACAACTTGCCTTCAACAAAACAGTGATCAGAGATGGAGAAACTGGAAACGCGTGTAGATCGAACATTAATGTCATTGGAAGATCCCAAAATGAGTAGATCCAGGATATACCCAGACGAACGAGCTGGCATCATAATGTGCTGCAAAAGTCCAAAAGTTTCCAAAAGTTCAGTCAATTTGTTTGTGTCACCATCCATGGCATCGTCTAGATGGAAGTTAAAATTACCAGTTATTAGTAAAATTTCAGGACACATTACAACATTCTCAAGATAGGTTGAAAACGTTTCAAAAAATACACTCGAAGTCACAGAATGAGCTTCAGAGTAGCGGGTGGACAGTAAACAGCCACAATCTTGATAGCACGGCTGTGCGCACAAAGCTTCCACTCAGAGAATCGAATGATCGCTTTTCACCTCCCTCAGCCAGAGACACTTTAAAGGTATTGTTAAACATTATGCCTGTGCCTCCACCTTTCCGTTCTGATTGCCTTGGAAAGCTCTTGAATGAATAACCGGGAAGGGAGAACGCGACAACACTAACTGCGTCTTGATCCTTTAGCCAAGTTTCAGTCACAACACACAGATCAATGTTATTGTTAACAACATAGTCAAAAATATCCGCAGTCTTATTCTTAACAGATCTCGCATTAACATTAGCTAAGTGCAGCGACTTCCTTGGTGGAGATTGATGCATGACTTTCCCGACAGTTGAAAGATTGGATTAATTACTTCCAAGACGGGGAACAATTGAAGAATCAGGCGCGTTCTCCCGAGGGGCATTTAAATTCTGCAAGCTTGTTTCTTCAGCGACTTTTCAATCTCCAGCTTGAATATTTAATAAACCAGCTTCAAATCCCGTTTAAATATCAATTTGTGCTGTAGAAACTGGTATGGAGGAACTCTGCTCACCTTAGCAATAGACTGTTCGAGTGACTGATCTATCCAAGACTTGGGACGAACTAGTGATCTTGAATTTTCATGGAGGCTACAGTATATTTCAACTGAGTACACGGTCGAAAACTGTTGCAGATAACAGGAGTCGGTTGTATTCTTCTTTGTAATCTTTCCCGAACTTGCCTACCAGCTCGACATCTTATATACGGTGGTTTGAAGAGCAGCTGAGACGACTGAAGTCCCTTAATGGCTCCAACCTTGACAAGATACATGTACGAAGGATCCATAATGGCGCCAAGTGTACATGTGATGCCAAGCGCGAATTCAACGAGTTCATATTGGCTTCAGTAATCACAATATCTGTACGAAATCTTTTAAATCTGATGAAGCTGGATATAATACAAATAATGTGTGTGGCAGCCGTAGAAGGCGCTTTACACGATAAAAATTTAAAACTTTGTAGAGCTATTCACGAACGACCGTACTGTACTTCATAAGGTTTGATTATTTTCTTTCTATTGCTTTACGATATGGTCAAGTTTACTATATTGCTTGCTCATTTTGTGAAGTAATGTGTTTTTGACTATTACAAGTCTTAAACCAAACTGAGAGATGAAATAAAACGTGCTTCACGTTCGCCATGTTTAATGTCTGAAACCCCAACGTGCCTTGCCCGCGCCTACAATACACGTGGTCATGCATGTTGCCATGCCAACTAACCGGATATCACTACATCTCCCCTTCAAAGAGGATAAACAAACTGAAAGTCCATAGTTCCTGTTAAGCAACTGCAACATCAGTTCAATGTTCAGAAAACATAAACATACAATAATAATTCAAATGTGTAAACATCTTGGCACATCATAAACATTATGCAAGGATACATAAAGTTCAAACTTTCCAATGATCACAGAGTTCAGTTGACTCGAGTCCCATGTTTTCTCTAAGTTTTAGAGATGGATCTGTATGCTAGGAGTACCTTTGCTGGGTCTTTCTCCTTTTTCAAGATAGACTTGACAGTTTTCACTGGACGCTCCACCTCGCCATTTGCTTGTGGGAATCTTGGGCTAGTTGTGTTATGTTTGAAGTCCCACTCTTTAGTAAAATGGGTAAATTCTGCAGAGGCAAACTGTGGGCCATCGTCGGATCTAAGTTCCTCAGGAATACCGTTTCGTGCTAAAATTGCTTTCATAGCTCCGGCAATGTGTGTGGACCGGGTTGACTTATGCATGTTAATTACTTCAACCTACCTGGAGAAGTAGTCAACCATTAGCAAGTAGACTGGATTTCCAAGTTGGAAGAGGTCAGCAGCAATTAGTTGCCAAGGACGCTCTGGGAGTGCTGTCGAGATTAGTGGCTCAGGTCGCTGTTTTCGGTGTCTGGCACAAGTCTGGCAATTCTCGACCATGTCCTTGATCTGTGTGCTTAGACCTGGCCACCATACAGAGGTCTTTGCACGCTCTCGACACTTTGCTATTCCCTCATGCACTTTGTCTGGTACTTCCAGTCGCATAGATGACGGGATAACTATTCTCGCTGACTTAAGGAGTACACCTTGCACTACGGTTAGCTCTCCCCTGACCGATCAGTTGGGCTTTATGGCATCATGCACTCTAAATTTCTCTGGCCAGCATTCTTGGCAGTGTTCCTTAATCTTTCTGCAGACTTCGTCTTCGTCTTGCGCTTCTCTGACTTGCTGAAGTTTCGCGTCAGAGATTGGGAGTGAGTCAAGGACACTTGCTATGTAGACATTCATGTCCTCTTCTGGGATTGTGGCTTGTTCATTCTGGTTGTCTGATTGCATTCTCATCAAAGTATCTGCTACATACAGCTCTTTGCCTGGCACATGCGTCAGTTTATTGATGTGAAAACGCATGAGACGTATTCTAAATCTTTGGATTATCGGGGGAACTTGGTCTAGCGTGTGCTGAGTCAACAGGGGTACCAATGGTTTATGATCCGTCTCTACCTTCTATTGACTTACCGACGATATAGTCACTGCAGCGTTCACATGCCCAAGTGAGCGCCAAGGCCTCCTTCTCAATTGTGGCATACCTACTCTCAGTAGGTGTCAGTGACCTTGATATAAACATTATCGGTCTCCAAGCCAAGTCAGGTTGCTTCTGCATTAACACGCCTCCCAATCCGTATGATGAAGCATCAGCAGTTATCTTCGTCTCCTTATTTGGATCATATAATGCAAGCACAGGTGTCGTTGTCAGAGCAGTTTTGACTTCTTCAAATGCTTTTGCTTGTTGCGGTCCCCATGTCCACTATCCAGGCTCGGTCTTTCTGCAACAGTTCTCTCAGAGGCTTAGTCTTGTCGGGTAAGTGTTCGGCAAACTTGCTTAACTGGTTTACCATTCCTAGAAATGATCTGACCTCGTGTGTGTTTCTAGGTGGAGACAAATTGGTGATTGCTGCTATTTTGTCAGGGTCAGCTTCAATGCCCTCAGCGCTTATGATGTGGCCCAGTAATACCTTGTTGGATGGGACCAATTTCACTTGGTTTCTAAGGCTGGTATAAGTGTGGACAGGCACTACGGTGACATCAGCGCCACTGTCCAATTTGAATTGAGTTGGCTTGTCGTAGATATAAACCTAGACTTTCGCAAAGTCCTTTTCTGATTATTCGTGAGTCGACTTGTGGCAAGTCTAATATAAACCCAAGCGTGCCTTGCGCGCGCCTACAATACACGGGGTCATACATGTTGCCATGCCAAGTAACCGGATATCATTACACATTTGGTTCCTGATTAATTGTCCTTGAAAAACCTGTTTGTATTATATTATTTCTCTTGGCAAAACGTTTTTGGCGTTTGAGTTGCGTTTGCAACTGATGTGCACTCGACTACTAGTTGGTTTCTGTCTTTCAGAGTTGACTAATTCCAGAAACGTTTCTCAGCTCTTTAACATTCAGGGATTGAGTACGACCGAAATATTTGTCAGTGAACTGATATAAATGTAACTGAAAGGAAATAAAAATTGTTAAATGGAACATGTAGTGTATTCTTTCCTAATTATGTTTGCATACACTCTTTTTTTTATTTATTAAGAACCAGTAAAATTTTGCTCAGGCTCAATGTTCTTATTTTTTTCGGCAATTTCAGCCTCAAAATGTTCT